>CM060952.1:57162965-57205465 GCA_030765055.1 Mantis religiosa | reverse complement strand
TTAAACCTGCTTTTCAGCAGTATGACAAATTACATTCAAGTAAGTCTGTGCGAAAGCGTGTATTTTTGAAGTTGTAAGCCCGCTTTGCTACAGTTTGGCTACCCGTTCTCCGGCTCTGACATTTCTCGAGAGGGGGAAGCAGGCTGTTGCCAATTCTTTAACGGGAATTTCAAGCAGAGGAACATGGCTGTTTTAAATATTTCAGGCATTTGCAAATTTCATGAACCAATACCCATATTATTATAATAGCGATAACACATAATAGGCCTTAGGAACACTAAAATTCGGAATTCACGCACGCACAAAATACCACAGAAAGTTCACCACGTAGTGAACTTATGCCACGTGGTTCAAACAAAATTAACCTGGCAAAACGGTGTGGGATTCGGAAGCCACGCCTAGCGGCGTCACTGCTGATTGGCGCTAGGAGACATTTTTAACTTCCTAACCACGACCCCGGATATAGAGACCCCCAGTACTACCAACAGAAGCAGTTAATGTGCGTGAAAGGTGTGAACGAAATATTCGAATAAAGTGGTTTTTTTAATTAATATCTTGCATGATAATGAAATTTCAAGTTGTATTTCAGTGTTTTAAAGATAATAGAGTGCTTTTTTTTTAATTTACGTCCTTTAACTTTTTACATCATATCGGACGATGAATGGAATGGGTGAAAGGATGCTCAAATGTGTCCAGGGTCCATGAAGCTTATAGTTACCCGACATTCGTCTTTTAGGATAAGGGAAAACTCCGGAAAAAGCCTTATCCAGGTAACTCACCCTGACCTAGAAGCGAACTCGGGACCTCTTGAACTTGAAGCAGACATGCTACCATCCACGCTACCGAGGCGGGCAATATAGTCCTACATTTTCATTCTAAGGATAATTTTGAGGATATGTTTTTAATTGTTCATTACTGTATGTTGGTACTATTAACCTTCCCCCTCTGCCTCCTGCAACCGCAAAACGTCAGAGCGGGAGATCCAACGGCCGTACTGTAGTCAGTAGGTAAGTATTCCTTTATTTTTCATAAGTATTGTGTAAATATAACCTAAAGCTACATTTATTTATAGGGATAAGTTTTCTCAACATAGGCAGCTCGTATCATTTGTTTGCTTCCATTTGTACCCCACCTTTAACTGCAATGGTCATATCGGCGAACGTTCTCCTTTGGAATATATCGAAGGTGTTAAGTCGTATTCTTTGGGTTTTAATCATTAGATCACGCACACATTCGTACTCTCATTCAAACTACCAGACTCTGGGGAAGACGAGGAATGATCTTCGTCGGAGAAAAATCCGGGAATCAAACCCAGGACTCCTAGAACGGCAGGTAGGTGCTCCACCAGCTGAGCTGCGGGGCCAGCCAACTCGTAAGTTATATGCAGCTTAAAATTCGACCATTAATCTCTCTGATACTCCTCACTGACCACAGTTCACTGACCACAGTTCACTGACCACAGTTCACTGCACGAAGACGTAATCAGAGCAATACCTATATTGCCACTCATTGGATACTTGAGGATTGGATGTAGAGGATTTAGCAATTCTGTTAAGATACTACTGTTTGGAACTTCTTAGCTTATTTGTATTACTTTCTGGAATAGTTTTGTTATGAGGAAACTCTAGTAAGATATGGATATTTTTCGAGCTTAACTGCCGGAGGCAGAAAATTAATTCTTCCTGTGGTTGGGAATAGTTGTTACAGCCAATCATTTACTAATGGATATTTTCATTAAAGTGAGGTGTTCAGCTTGCATCACTTGGTCAGAAACACGTGGGTTCCCAAAATCCATTTATATTTTCTGCTATAACATCAGTTACAAAACCCTCAAACGTTCAGTGATATCGCACTAAAAATGAAATGGGTGAGATAATACGTAAGTGAACCATGGTTCATAGACTTTAGTTATCCGACACTTAGCTTTCAGAATAAGGGGAAACCTGGAAGAAAACCTTGTAAGTTAACTCACCCTGAAGGAGGTTCGAACTCGGGACCTCTTGAACGTGAGGCAGACACGTTTTCCACCTACGCGGATGCCCGCCTCGATAGCGTGGTGGTAGCATGTGTGCCTCACGTTCAAGAGGTCCCGAGTTCGAATCTTGGTCAGGGTAAGTTACCTGCAAAAGGTTTTTCCTGGGTTTTCCCTTATCCTGAAAGACGAATGTCGGGTAACTCTAGGCTCCATGGACAACGGACTCACTTTAGCATCGTTTTGCCCATTCCATTCATCGTCCGATATGACTTAGCGTTGGAGGACGTAAATTACAAAAATAAATAAAAAATAAATAAAAAATAAATAAGAAACACCACGCGGGCTAGTACGAAGTTATCTGCATATGTCTATAAAAGTTATTCTTTAGATTTTATGCTCTAAGTTTATTAGTTACAATTTCTATTAGTTTAAGCAAATGAATTTCAACCTTTCGGGGATATTCTTGTCCTTGTTCCTCAATTTTTAGAAATGGGAGTGGTGGTCGATTCTGAATGCCGAATTAGATTGCTCGTTTATTTACATTTTGATTAAGGAGATTTAAAATCAATTTAGTCACGCTTGGTAGAAGTATGAATTTAGCCGGAAAGCAGTTCCTTATATAATCTGAAATGTGTTATTGATATAATTTATCACCTATACCACCAATATTATTTTTATTATTTTCTTAACAGCTCTAATCAACTTATCTCACTTCACAAGCTTCTAATTCACACACTAACAACAGAAAATGTTTAAATTTACCTTTTCATTGCTATATTACCCTTAGGTGGATGACCTCCATTTTAAGATTTTTCCAGAAATGGAAATATTTTATTAATTTCGAAATTATGACTGTCATTCTCTGATTGATTAGCCTTCCTCCAAATATATTTGTTATTCTCATAATTTGATCCACAAGTTTTCTTTTCATTATGGTTATACCTCTCAATATCTAATTCTGATGCGATTTTGCTTTGCTGGTCCCCAACTTGGAGTTAAAAATGAAGTTCTGAGGGCTGAACCCATTTCTTTCCCAAATAAGACACAGATATTAATTTTAGCCATTATGAGATCGCTTTTTTAAGCTTTTATGAATAACGTACATATGAATATGCTTTTATAGTTAAATATTCTTGCACTTCCTTTAAGAACTTTCACTACTCGAATTATTTCCTGTTTCCTTCTCAGATTACTCCTAAAGTGGTTAGCATGTTATATATCGCCTGGCAAATTTTTCTGCTTACATGTGAATGTTCTTGGTTGTGCAATATGTTGCAATTGTGATGCATATTGGTATATTTATATTCTTCATTCTGCCTACATAAGTTGTACATTCGGATTTCACAACACTAGATGTTTATTTTGGATACATGTGAGCCTTTCATTTCTACCTGCACTACAATCCAAATTGTATTTAGTTTCTTTTGTTTTATGTTTACGTTTGTATATGGTGTATTCCATTCATTGAACATTTACATGCCTGTTTATTTTCCGTATGCTTATTTTACAAGATTTGCACCTATTATAAAACAACTACTATTTACTTTAACATGTCAGCTAATGTCATTAGCATCTGACTTGTTAGTTTACAGGAAATTAGTTGTTCTTTCACACTGGCCGTGTGTAGGAAAAGTATGGAAATATAAAGCCTGACTGAAAAATTCAATGCCATAGCCGGGATTTGAACCACGGTTCCTCTGGTTTCCATCCAGCCACTCTAACCATTGAGCTACTAGGGCCAACGTGCCGATATGACATTAAATTCTCCACCTGACTCGTATTTTTCCTGGTAAACCACTTAGGAGTTCTCATAATCACATGAGACAACTACCTTAATGGCGAATTACAACGCGTAAGTACTTTAAGGCTCGGGCTTTATATTTAACCACTATTAGGTCAATTAATGGAAATTAACACACACTTAATTCACACATTAATTCACACTTGTGTGAAAGAACGATTAATTTTCATTAATTGACCTAATAGTGGTTAACTATAAAGCCCGGGCCTTAAAGTACTTACGCGTTGTAATTTGCCATTAAGGTAGTTGTCTGATGTGTATATGAGAACTCCTAAGTGGTTTACCGGGAAGAATACGAGTCAGGTGGAGAATTTAATGTCATATCGGCACATTGGCCATAGTAGCTCAATGGTTACAGCGGCTGGACGGAAACCAGGAGAATCATAGTTCAAATCCCGGCTATGGCATTGAATTTTTCAGTCCGCCTCTATCTTTCCATACTTTAGCCTACATACGGCCAGTGTGAAAGAAGAAATAATTTCCATTAATTGACCTAATAGTGGTTAACTATAAAGTCCAGGCCTTAAAGTACTTACATGTTGTAAATGGCCATTGAGGTAGTTGTTGTCTCATGTGTTTATGGGAACTCCTAAGTGGTTTACCGGGAAAAATACGAGTCAGTTGGAGAATTTAATGTCATATCGGTACGTTGGCCATAGTAGCTCATTGGTTACTGCGGCTGGACGGAAACCAGGAGAACCGTAGTTCAAATCCCGGCTATGGTATTGAATTTTTCAGTCAGGCTCTATCTTTCCATTGTTAGCTTACAATTTGTTTCAGTAGTTTTATTTCTGGCTTTAATATATTCCTCATTTATTCTATAATCTTTGTCCAAAGCTTTATCTTTTCTGTTTTCATTTGTTGGACCTAATTCTCCTAGCCTTTCACACTTGCTTCAATAACCCAACAGCTGCTGTAATGTTTATGCTATTTTTAGACATTTCCGTAGTTAACCTTCTTATATTTCATTTCTTGATTTGTGTGTATGATACTAACTACCTGTATTTTATCAGTTAACTGTCCCTATTTCTATTTCACATCATCTCTTTTTCTAAATGCTGCGTACTCTGTTATACTTACATTACCTTCTCATTTACGTGTATTTCTTCCTTTACTGTTCCTTTCCTAGTTTTTCTGCCTCCTCAGCTATACTTTTCTGTCCCTTTATCTTTTTTTTACCTTCACAGTTATTTCGTTTACTAAGTCTTCCTGTTCTTTTTATTGGCTCCGTCATATTTTCCCTTGTGCCTCACCATTTGCCTTAATAATCTAAATCCACTGGTCCTATTACCTAGCGGCTTCCCCATGATACCTAATCCCACTTTGTTCAGGAGTGGATTAGATTTCTGTAGTTACATCCATACTGATTTTTACTGAATTCATTTTTCCACATCTAAGTTACATGTAGTTTTACATTATACACCACAATTACCTTGTTAGTTCTGTTTCACCGACGTAAAAAAATTTAGAATTTTCCTCCCCATTTGAGTTAAATTATTTTCTTCACCCTCAGTTCTATGGTTGTTTGCTGCTATACCCTCCGAAATTTTCCGTCTATAACTTCTTTACCTGTGAAGTCGTGCAGTCATTTTTTTCTTCTTTCTGTTTATGTACTTCATTTGCGAGTCTATATTGTTATCTGCTTTGTACAAAGTACTGTACTTATTAAAACGTTGGTGTGACGCTTGGCCGCGGGAACTAAATACCCATAGTTATGTGTACAGAATAAATTATTTGAACCTTTAGTACACAAGGAAAGATTATATTGTGAAGGACTAACCATGGATAGTAATGGATGATGATTATCACATGGCCAGATCTAGCGCGGGGGGGGGGGGGAGCTACTGGGATAGGTTTCACATGCTTTGCGGAGAGATTGGGATATTCTGTATAAAGGTTCAATCACATTACAAAATTACTGAAACTACAATTTAGACCAGGAAAGTTTACTACAATAATAGAAAATACACAAGTGGCTACATGGCCCTTTTTTAGTTTACGTCCTCCAAAATTTAGTCATATCGGACGATGGATGAAATGGGTGAAATGATGCTCAATGCGTTCGGGGTCCCTGGAGCTCAGAGTTACCCAACATTCGTCTTTTAGTCTAAGGGAAAATCCCGGAAAAACCTTATTCAGGTAGCTCACCCTGACCGAGATTCAAACTCGGGACCTCTTTGAAGTGAGGCAGACACTCTGCCATCTACGCTACTCCGGCGGTCTGCCACATGGCCGGTTACCTGCTTTACACACAGCGTACCTGCGTCCGTTCTGGCCAACAGTTATTACAAGAGAGACAGAGAGCTCTTCCTTGTACGTACATCACTATGTAGAGGAGCGAAGGGGAAGTCACGTAACATGACGACACACAACTAGTCACATGATGGCCCAACATATTATTTGAATTAAACAGTCACTTGTGACAATATGAGTGATAAATACAGTACTGCAATTTATGTTACTCTTACTGTTATTTCGTATCGAGATGATAGTGTAAATGTTCAAAATGGTTCCATTACGCTGTAGGCAGTGCTTATGACTTTCGCGGAGATTTTCCATCATATTTCGGAAAGCAGGTTTCTGCAGAGTCCAGAAGAACGAGACTATCTTCTGACGCAATGCAGACACAATTTTAGGTGGATCTGGACGAGTTGTTTGGTAATTGATAAAACCATCCAAGTAAATTTGACCTTCTCAGGGAACCACGCGTTGTTCAATAAATCTGGATGCTTGTACACCACGGCCAAAAATCGTGCGAACTGTTCTACCCTGACATGCCTTTCGTGCTCTATCAGTCGTTGCCCAACCTGTATTTGGTGCGGAAATCCACCTATGTCTTTAAACAATAGTCGAAGTTACGTATTGCGGCTGTTTAATTTCAGGGATGCTCGCCGAAGACTTCGATTTGGAGATGGCACACCTGATTGAAGACACGTCCGTGATTTTCATTTGTGGACGCAGTTTTTTCTTCTTTTTTTTTATCAAAAAGAATATATATATATATATATATATATATATATATATATATATATATTTCTTTTCCTTATTTAACTCTTTTTTATTGTTTCCGTTTAACCACCAATCTGTTTTCTGTAGTTTCACACACATACACTGTACACATAAACACCCATGCCCAAGGCGGGACTCGAACCCGCGACCCTCTACGCGGTGGAACGCTAGAGACATACGGAGTTAATGCCCTGCCATGCCAGAGCTTCTCTTGCTTTGATACAGTACACTACCCGTGCGACGAAATATTTAAACAACAGATAGCATAAATGTGAGGCTATATGCTGGCTTATTGGAGATCCACGATGTTCATCCGCCACTACCTTTAAACTCGGCCCGCTTGATAACTGTCTCCGGACGAGCGAAAATAATACTCCACTATAAACACTTTTTCTTTGGTCGCGAGAGTCATTGTCACTTCCAATAAGAGCACAATGTTCTTTATACAACTAACTATACATCATGGCGATGTAACAACACGCAGACGCTCAGGCGTTAACATGATAGTTATTTTACACAAAACTCTTTATTCCACAGAATACGCATGTAACTCTCGACGTATATTTGACTATCAAGTGTGGTATCTCCACTTACAACATGGTATTTCCTTGCTAGTAACACACAGACGCCTGTATATTTTGTATTAGACTACTTAACGACATGTACTATTGCGGAGATAACAGTATATGGGTTTCATTAACTGATAGCTGTTACAATAACTATTCCACAAGCTGTTCACTTTGCTGAGTACAAAGAGCCTACCCCTTGACGTCGTAGCGAATATTTGGACCTTGCTACTAATCTCACTTTAATAAACATATCCAAATGATACGTTTATTATCTCGCGAGCTATAAATTTACATACACCTATTTTTTCGAGTGGGCAGACCTACCCTATCTATACTGTTCACTCAACACAAGAAGGCAAGATTGAGGTTTTGTATCACAATCACCTTTGCTAACCGCATGATGTTTATGGTCGCCGTCCGGATATTATGACGATGCTACGTTCTTCTGAAATACAGTGTTACCACAAACCTTAACCTTAAATAATGCCCATCTCTGCATTTATTGAAACGAGCATCAGATCTGCCAGCATGGGTGACTCATGCACTTTCACTCTCAATCACTCATTTCGTAGCAATCACATCCACTACCTGAGCAGATAAAAACTTCAAGCCCGTCTCGCTCCTTAGGCCGCGACTGTGATGGGTTGATGTGATCCTTCAGGCGTTTCTTTTCTTCGCCATAGTTGTCTTTCATAGAAAGCACTAATTGGCATTATCTTTCACTTGTTTTTTATTTTATTTTCCGTCGGTTATTTGAGTACTTTATTGATAAGTATTTCATTTTCTTTAACTTATAGGAATGTAGATATTCTTTCCTATGGTAGAATAAATCAGTATGTTTTTCACACACATGATATACAATATTAATAATACGTGACACAATTTATTTTCAATTACTTCCATGTTTCTTGAACATGACTATCATTAATCGTTGTAAATGCCTTTGTTCTTTATCCTTTATTATTTTTCTTTTTGGTGTTCTGTTATTTAATCTGTTTACTTATTGCGTTTTCCCTAAATTAAATATTAACGAGTGGTATTTATTTATTATTTTGTTTACATAGAATCCTGGTATTTCTAGTTTGAATCTTGTTTCAAATCTTGAACTTAATATACTCTTTAATTGTTTGAAGGGCTGTTTTAATATCTGTATATACTTTTAATACTACATTTTTGTGGTCTCAAGATTTGAGTTCGTGAAGTGGTTATTCCTGTGAGGCCAGAACAGAACCGAAGGAAAAATTTAAACGGTTTGTTCAGGTAATGTATCTAATAATTTTCATATAAGTAAAACATGATCTTCAGTTATTCATTCTGAGTAACTACATTTTCTTCCCTCCATCAAGCTCAGGTACTTTTGCTTATGTGGTTGCTGAATTTCTTTCATTGTTGGAAGTAAACTGCGTTTGTAATTGCTTAACCGGCGTAGAACACTAATTGCCCATTTAGGATCATTTCAGACAGTGTTAGCAGTTTTGCGCGCAAGACTCCAGCGGATACTGAAATGGCCTTGTTGGAGGGATACAGTGTCTTCAATCTCCTTTGGTGTTAATAACCTTTGTCACATTTCATGGTACATTGCTGCACAGTTCGTCGTGATGATGACCCAGATTCTGACAAGACACGTTTTAACTGTTGCATCACAGTCATTCCTAATGCGTATACCAGGGGAAGCCAGGTAATGGCGGTGTGACGTTAGCTCCGTCAGCTGTAACCGCCAAATATGCCCCTGAACGAAAGGCAGATTTGCGTGTGACGTCCCCGCGCTGATTTCTGCCGCCCAAGAGGAAGGGAACAGTTTGATGTGTTGGGGTTTCGACCGTGTAGGGAAGACAGGAAACGTATCGGGTATTAATAATATGTACAACTCACATCCTGGGTGTTGTAATATTAATGCTGACTACTTTAATTGCACAATTGGTCACAGTTTATAAACAATTACATTTTGGCTCTGTGCTTTGAGAAAATAAATAAAACCTAAACTCGTAGTTTATCTGAAGGTCGGCCATGTTATAAGGTAAATAAAATAAAACATAAAGTAATTTTCTCTGCAAATTAGTGGAGATCCAGGCAGAACAGAATTTTGTGGACATTTTCCGATAGTTTCTGTTTTGTTTGTCTTTAACCAGTTTATCAATGTCAGGATGTAATTTCTGGAAAATTTGTAATGGAAAGCTACATGTTAGATTGTGATACGATACGGTACTTCGGGGTTTGGAATTAGCCAATTTCATAACATGTGTCTAGCCAAACATACACAATGTCTGTGCTGCAAGTGAATATAGCCTCAGAAATCTGGTTTGGGGGACACTCTTGTGAAAATCAGCCAAGACTTTCTTTTGTGCATATTTGTTCTTCAATGAATCGTAACATTGCAAATGTAACAGTTCCATTAGGTACATGGCAGCTACATTATCATCGAGTGTGCTACACCTGACTTAACCCTCAGATTCTGTACTCACAGCCCCATTTGTATAGGAACCTTGGTACTACAGGCTCCGTCACAACTCTCGAAGCTGTCTTCCTGTGGTATATACAGATCTTTATAATAGCTCCCAGATGTTGCAAATGGATATTTATTTGGTCACGATTAATTTATGTTATTTTAGATTTTAGTTTTCTGATTTATATGAATCATGCAAAGAAGATAACTTAAAAGTAACTGCAAATAAAACAAAAATGACACATTATGGCAAATATCCTGCCAGGTTGAAAATATGCATTAAAGGAATCTGCTTAGAACAAGTCCTCCATTGTAAATATTTAGGGTGTTACATAAGTATTACTGGGGATAATAATATAGAACGCAAAATTAATACATTCCAAAACATGTCGAACAATAAACAAAAATTACAAAATAAAACACGAAGAAATATATAACTAGTCTTCCAAGAAAATGGCTCTAATGGGTCCTCATGGGTGGGAGTGAATCGTGCATATTAAGACAAAATGATAAAAGAAAGATACAAGCTGTTAAAATGCTATGTTTAAGAAGGTGTAAGGTTGTACGAGGAATAAAAAACAATACTATAACAAAATAAAATAAATAAAATGTATTAAAATAAAAAAGTAAAATATAATCTGGATATCTAAAAGCCACGTTTCTGGAATCTATACCAAACCTTATTATGCAAACCTTAGTTTAACTTTATTCATTTTTAAAACAAAATCCCAAAGAGTTACAAACTTTGCATTGTGCTTGCTACTTCCTACCATAACGAACTAACTAAATCTACAGATTCTGGATACCAGTAACCTTACAAATCTACTCATCTTATCTATCTAAAAACATCCTTCCGTAGTAGTAGGATAAAATAACAGTTGACAATAATAGATAATAAACAATATTGGAATGAATATACCTGCAGAATGGACAATAGAAGATTAATTACACACCTAGAAGTAAGAGGTGCATTGGACGCCCTAACAACAGGTGGGAATAATTGAATGAGGACGGAACAGGCTTTTAGCCCACTCCCTAGCTCTAAGAAAAAAAAAAGAAGAAAAATTTGCTTTCTGTTTTTTATATTATTTTGATATTGTACTTTGTCTTTATTGCACCATGTTCTTATATTTCGCTACAGTATAAATGTGTATGTGTTAATCTAAGAATAAACTGCGAAACATAAGAAGTTCCGCTATTCTGCTTCGAAATAAGAGTAACCTGGTACACGCGCTGTCATGTCGCAAACATTTTTGTAGCCACATTCGACTGGTTTGTTGTTTGCCGACAAGCAAGGAAAAGAAATATGAAGGCTCATTTAAGCACAGTCGTTGACACTACGAACTGGAATGTACAGTATATATGTATTCCGGACCATTCGGTTTCGGTGGATCTGTAAAGTTCGACTTCGAGGGTGATCCAGGATTGAGAAACTTCGGTTGCAAGAACATATCTTCTCTAACGGGCAAATATAAATGGAGGTGCAAAAAGTAATCTGAGTTCAGTTGTGAGTTGGTCAGTGAATATTGGAGCTTTTGTGTTAGTGGGCAAAAGGAACAGTCTAATAGGGGAATGTTCTCTATGGGTCAAAAGGCTACAAGCACCGCAAGTTTGTGCATGCAACCTAAACATAATGGAATATTAGACTGATGTGATTACTCGTGTATTTGTAGAAGGTGAAAATGACTAAGTGAGTATTGGATTAACAAATGTGTTAATGTGAGTATGGTGTAATTTCTTATTGTCATTTTAGTCACAATGCTTAACTTGCGTTCTTAGGTAACAATAACATCCCTAATTAATGACAATTAATTATCAGTGCAGAAAGGATAGCTTGAGAAATTGCCATATTTGGAGAAATAAGTATAATTATACTTATGGAGTCGTGTTTCAAACTAGCAATGAGATAAGTATTCTGTTTTTTTCATTACTGTGTACAGTGAGGTTGCCACTGTATTTCTGTTTTAACACACGTTTTGAGGTCCTTTTCATTTCCAATGTGTCTTTGCAACTGTGAAACGAAACGAATTAATGTTAGGATTTTGTGAGAATATGCCTTAGATATAGCTCTCTTAATTATGTTATATATTTTTCAAACGTGCACGTAGAACTTATATATATATTTTTTTAATTAATTCCCTAAATTATCTTAAATGTTCTGTACATACATTTCTGATTGTATAGGTGTAATCTATGTGACAATTAATCTAAGATTTATGTACAATCACTTAAATTAAATAGCTCTTTAGCTGATTTTGGACAACTCTTATAAGTTTTTAAATTTTGATCATTTTATAGCTCACGTTTCGATTAAATTTGTTCATCGTAAACTTCATGTTGGAAAGAAAGCAACAAATTGTAATGTCTACACCACAACACCGCATTTTGTTTCCATTCTTGGTGATCGTTTGTCAGAAAATGGGTTTTATGTGGTTATCACCGGTGGACAAGGCAAATGCTGGCCTTATAATCTGCTTCATTTCCTTTCATTTTATCCTCCTTTATCACCTCAGAGAGAGATTTCGGGGTGTGCGTTAGTCGACACTTTGTGGACAGATAGCGTAGAGCCCTAGTATTGGATAACTTTGACACCGTCAGAGGCTGGCCTTTTGAAGCTCCACAGCTGGGAGAAAATTTTCCGTTGTACTTGAAAAGTAGATTGTGAGCCACGGTACACTTGTTGAGTCTGCTTCTTCCGGGAAGGTGTGAACCAAAGCTACCTTTTGAGTCGGGCACCTTCTGTGGCCTTCAATTGTGATGTACTTGAACGCTACTGAGCCAGAACCAATCGGAGTCCTCCGGTATCATACTCCTTTCCCCTTAAGTGGGGTGTGAGGAGGGCCAAGTGTATCCATTTCTAACGAACACTATTTGCGCTGAGAAAAAAATGCAATATAAGTAAACAAAATACCAATATATAACAACGCATCGCGACGTAAGCATTGTAATGAACTTTATTATTGGTTGGCATGTATGCGTATACGTATATGTGTAATTACTCAGAACTGAAATGTAAACGTTTGACATGACGTGATGAAAGAACTACTTTGAGTAAGTCAAGGTGTTATAATTCAAGAGAGAGGAAACAGTATCCTTTGTTGCTGGCTTGTAGAATGCTGCTCTGCATAATGTGACTCGTCACATTACATGTTTGCTTATGTATGGTTCGTAATTTCTATTTACTCCAGAGAGTCCAACAGTATCATTCAAATGTTTTGGCGTTTAAAAACCAGGAAAAAGTGCATCAGCTGGAATTACCTACGATTGAAATAAGACACGAGGTAATCCGTCTTACCCCTTTATACAGCCATTACAATCCAACTGAATTAATGTGAACTCAAATTATGTTGCAAACAGAAATAGTACTTTAAAACTGAACAGACATTGAACGACCTATTTTCGAAAAAAAAAAAAAAATGACAAGACAACACTGAAAAAAATGTAATGAGATACACAGAAAAGCCACAAGAAGGTTACTTTTGGAAAGAAATAGCACGTGATGTGATTTTGCAGCTTGTAGTCATAAATTTACAACATTCAGACGAAGACAGTGATGATGAAATTGTCTCTTAACATAAGTGATATTCACAGCTATATGGATGAGCCACTGGCGGTTCTGAAGGATTAGACAAATAGGCAGTTCATAAACTATAATTATAATTACAGCATTTAAAACATGTACATAATGTGAGTTTATGGGTTTGTGGAATTAAAAGTCCAATTGCACAAACTCAAAATGTTCTTTATTTCCACCGAGTTACAGTTGGAACACTTGCCGATTATACAAAATTACGTAGCGCACACAATTACAATTCGCCAGTTCGTCTGTCACAGGTCCACTCTACACTCACAATTCGTACAACTCCTCTGATACACGTACCCAGTCTTCCAGTCCGTTCACTAGCACGGCGCTCTTCACAGCTGCTCGCCAAGAACTGAACTGACTCTCCCACTGCAGGCCTTATGTAGGAAGATCTCTGTTTCTGGCAGTCTGGCGGTTCAGTGAATCATCCCGACTGTTCAAGACGTCAGGGGGACGGGAAGAAGATGGCTGGTGATGTTTTTCTAAGCATCCCCTTGTTAGCGCTACAAGATAATTGGTTGGGCGTGGCTGAATGTTTCCCGTCTGGTCCCTACCTGCCAACTGCTGGTTTTCTCGGGAATTTCGATGTTCGGCTGATAATAATGTGTGAATGTAAACCTATGTTACAATTGTAATTTCAATTGCACTATTATTATGTTTTCAAAAATTCATTTTGGGTTTCCTTACCTCTAGCGCCAAGAAGACATGGTCTGGAATAGTGTGCAAGAGTGTGGGGTAACGAGGTGGCAACGTTGAGTGCGCTAACGTATCTTATTCGCCGGTCCAGAACTCTTCCCATTTGAATAACATAGGTGTCCATTCGTGCCTGTTATCTCCAGAAAGAAAAGAGATTTAAATAAATTTGCTTTGAAGATAAAGGCTGTACTGTTTATTTAGTATAGCATTTTAGAATGTAGGTTCCCCTTAATTTGTACCTATAGTTCTTTATATTTCTTATATTCGTTGCAACAGAAAATTATAATTTTTTGTGTAATTTACGTCCTCCAACGTTAAGTCATATCGGACGATGAGTGAAATGGGTGAAATGACTCTCAAACGAGTCCGGGGTCCATGGAGCTTAGTTACCCGACATTCGTCTTTCATGATGAGGGAATACCCCAGAAAAACCTTATCCAGGTGACTCACCCTGACCGAGATTCGCACTCGGTAACTCTTGAACGTGAGGCAAACAAGAAAATTATTGAGCTGCAAAATGCATGATGGTAGAAATCGACGTTCTAGAAGTCTCGCATTGTGGCGATCATTTTGCAACTGAAATAATGCAAAAGGCGTGACGATGGATGATAAACTACTCTCACCTTTAGTGACGATCTGGTAGAATTCTTGTAGATGCCTCGGCGCTCTGGAGCAATGAGTCTTATCTCTGGTCGCAATATCGGAGTAAAAGTATTTTATGTTGCAATTATTGGGAAATAACAATTCTTCTCCTTTAAATATTGTGGGATTTATTCCGCAAAACAAATAATAAACTCTGCTACAGTTTTAAATTACGTATATTCTGCCCTTTCACAAATTCCTGTTGTTGCATCGATGAACTTCGCCATGTGCTCCGCGTGTGCTTGTGGCAAATGCATTTACAACTGAAACGTTTTTCCGCAAACTTGCAGAGTGACACCAAAAACACGGCTTACTCTCAGGACCGTTGTTTGCCAAGTGGTCTAAGCTATCTTATTATTATTATAGGTTCTCTGCACACGATGTTTCTAGAACAACCAAATTACTGTTTCCTGCATTGGTCCACGGCACCAAGTTACTTAATTGCATTATTGTAATTACCAATAACAATAATATTGTGTAACATTCAACTTGCGTTGTATCATTCCGTGGCCTACCCAGTTTCCTATTTTGTAGAAATTACCTTTTTTTCCAGAACAATTCAGAACAAATTCTTAAATATTTGAAAAATATGAAATAACCGTCACATCGTTTTATAATTTATAAGATTGTACAGTTACCTCAGAAGATGATAATAGTGTACATGACTATTCGTATCACGTTACAAGATTAGCTCTACAAAGCTACTTGGATCTAAGTGCTAGAAGTGTTATGTTCCTTATATTAGAATACTCATCAAGGCGGAGGAGCAGGACGAACGCGGAGAGCAAACTGGTCGACGCCTATACTCCCAACATCCACCACAGCATCACCTTTACTTTACAGGGCCTTAGGTGCTATATACCTTCAATTGATAAAGTCTGTCTAGTGAACGGGAGTGCAGTTGGCCCCTAAAAGGAACCTGACACTACCGCCCACTAATGACCGTCATAAATCTATCTCCACACTTCAGCAATGGAACACTATCGTTGAGCAGCAATAACAACCCTGATTTTCTTGAAGTAACCGTCGCATGTCTACTCCATGTGGAGTCTCAGTTGCCAAAGTTACAACTTCCAGTTGCTCTGTTTCATTACGTGCAGAAATATGTTGTGTGTCACGGTGTGGAGACCGCGGGTGGAAAATGACGTGGTAAATAAAGTAAATGACGTAGTAGATTACCTTCAGTAAAGTGAAAATTATCAAAATGATGACAATAGCGTGAATAACTGGGCCGAGTTATATTACTGGAAAAGCCTCAAAAAACAAAGTTATAACGGGAACTGTTTCTAAGCAAATTCAAGCGCTTGTTTTGAACACATATTGTAACGGGAGCGCTGGAACGCCCTGTGAAAGCGGCTGGCAGCGGAAGGTAGGGGAGGTTCGGTTAGCCACACCTCCTCCTCGTTTGTCTTGTGGTGGTGACAGACTGTGGTCAGGGAAAAAACATGACTGTGTCGCCTGTTTTCTCTACACCTGTTTCTCGATCTTTCTGTTACTAGAACAATCCTGTAAACACGAGAAACCGGCGATATTCCTATATAAAGAGAGTTACAGACAGACAGGGGGAGTTAGTTAGTGAGTTGAGTTGGTTTTGGTTTAGTCAGTCAGTGAGTTGGTTTTGTCAGTGAGTGAGGAGACAGTCGCAGTTCTTGGTGTAAGAGTTAGTCAGTGACGTGTTAATGAACGAAAGGCTTGTGCAACGGAAGACTGTACGTAACTTTGAATGTGTACCGGAGCTTACGTAACCGCGAGTACAGTGAAATTGTAACGGACGGACTGGTGAATTGTAACTGTGTGCAGCAAGTAATTCTGTGTAATTGGCAAGTATTAAACTGTAAGTCGGTGGAAATAAAGAACATTGTTGAGTGGTGTAATTGGACTTTTCATTTCACGAACCCACAAAGTCACACTGGTGTCAGGAAGCGGGAAGATAACATCACCGAACATTACGACAATGGACGCGGCATTGGAAATTATTTTGGAGAAGATGATGGAAATGAAGGCCGAATTAACAGCGAAGATGGAAGAAATGAAGGCCGAATTAACGGATAAGCTGGAGACTAGAAATAACCTGGCCGCGGAACTGAAACTAATCAGGACGGCTAGGGACAACATCGCCGAGAAGATGGATCAAATGAAGGCCGAGTTAACCACGGAAATGAGAGCAGCGAACGACGGTCTGGCTACCGAAATGAAGGTGGCGAACGAGGCTCTCGCCGCCAAGTTTGAGGAACGGTTGGCCGGCGTGGGGGATGACGTCACGAACCTGGGCAAGCGGAAGGGTCAAGTAGACGACCGCCTTAATGATTTAGAGGAAAAGGCCGACAACATCGCAAAACCCCTCACCCGCCTGACGGAGGAAAACCGGCCTTATGTGTGGACGGAGGACGCCGAAGACGCTTTCCAGCACCCGAAGGGGACCCTGTGCAGTGCTTCAATTTTGGGTTTCCCACAACCGGGTGGCGCCTTCATTGTGGACACCGACGCCAGCGACCATTGCATTGGAGGTGTCCTATCGCAGATCCAGGACGGCCACGAGCGCACAAGAGTGGAAGAGGAGGAGCGTGCCGCAGCAGTCCGAGTAGTTGTGGCAGTGCCTGCTGAAGGCTGGGATAGCGCAGGCCTGAGGAGGGAGCAGCTGGCGGACGCAGACTTGGGGCCACTCTTGAGGGAAGTGGACGCAGGGACGAGACCAACCTGGGAGGACATCGCACCGAGGCGCGCCACCTACAAGTCGCACTGGGCCCGATGGGACTCGTTGAAGACCAGAGAGGGCGTGCTGTTCCGGGTATGGGAGTCACCCGATGGGAAGGCGCAGAGAGAACAGTTGGTACTTCCCCGGAGCAAGGTCCCGGAAGTCTTGGGGGAAGTGCACGCCGATACTTCAGGAGGACACCTGGGAGCGAACCGAATGATTCACAAACTACGGCAGCGCTACTTCTGGCTCAGACTCCGGGCAGATGCTGGTGGTACACCTGGACCGCCTCGCACGCCACGATGGGGCTGTTCGGGGCGAACAGCTTTGAGGAGGGAGCAGTGTAACGGGAGCGCTGGAACGCCCTGTGAAAGCGGCTGGCAGCGGAAGGTAGGGGAGGTTCGGTTAGCCACACCTCCTCCTCGTTTGTCTTGTGGTGGTGACAGACTGTGGTCAGGGAAAAAACATGACTGTGTCGCCTGTTTTCTCTACACCTGTTTCTCGATCTTTCTGTTACTAGAACAATCCTGTAAACACGAGAAACCGGCGATATTCCTATATAAAGAGAGTTACAGACAGACAGGGGGAGTTAGTTAGTTAGTGAGTTGAGTTGGTTTTGGTTTAGTCAGTCAGTGAGTTGGTTTTGTCAGTGAGTGAGGAGACAGTCGCAGTTCTTGGTGTAAGAGTTAGTCAGTGACGTGTTAATGAACGAAAGGATTGTGCAACGGAAGACTGTACGTAACTTTGAATGTGTACCGGAGCTTACGTAACCGCGAGTACAGTGAAATTGTAACGGACGGACTGGTGAATTGTAACTGTGTGCAGCAAGTAATTCTGTGTAATTGGCAAGTATTAAACTGTAAGTCGGTGGAAATAAAGAACATTGTTGAGTGGTGTAATTGGACTTTTCATTTCACGAACCCACAAAGTCACAATATAAATATATGCTGACAAATAATCTTGGTAAGGGGTCGTGCAATGAACCTAATAAATTCTTAATATTCGCAGAAATACAGCAGGAAATATTGTGACGAAAGGAATAACAAAGAGGCCGATTAGTTGTGAAAACAAAGGAAACGTTTCTCTAAAGTAGATAATTTCACATGAAATTTAATTCGTCGAGAAATTTATAGATTCTATACAAAAGGGAGAGCGCCCACCTTAGACGAATTGGTTGCACATTTGCAAGAAATTTGTGATTTTCCATATCGGCACTGCATTTTGCGCGGTCTCCTAAAGGAGCTGGGTTTCAAATACTACACCTTGAAAAAGATAAGAGCTACTATGGAATCCAGTAGAATTGCAGCTTGGCAATATATATAGTCAAAACTAAGGAAGTTTCGCAGTAATGGACATAAGATAGTTTATTTCGATGAAACCTCGTACGATACCCATGACGTATCGAGAAAGGTGGCAAGGTCTGGGAGAAGGAGTGCCGGTGTTGTAAAACGATTATAAGGGTTCGTCAAAGGCAGCGGCCGACGTGCACACGAGTTAACCAAACAGATTCCACATTAGTACTTCGACCATCTTTCGCCTTACTTCTTGAAGTAATACATATTGGTGGTTCCAGGAAGAGGTCTGTTGTGGCTCGCAGTGGTTTTTTAGTTGGTAACAATCCAACTTGCCGAGTTCGGCGTCTTTTGAGCATTTTTCCCCTGCCTTTAAACATCAGAATACTTAGCAGACATTGTCAGATAAGTTTTATTTCAGAAGTGGTATAGATATGGTATTTATTCTGTAATCACGTATTAGTTATGTGCAAGCAAGTTATCTGTGAGGCTAGCGGAATTCAGGTACAGAACCTGATAGAAATGACACATGGAAATATTACTCTCCTCTTCCAAATAGTGTGTGTTCCTTCGTGTTAAAATGCCTTCATCACTGTAATTGCTTTATGAAACTCTACCAAGAGTACACCTTTTGTTTCACACTGCTTGTTCCCTTGTCAACACTCTCTGGTTTAAATACATCGAACACACACACACACGTGCTAATGTAGTGGTGTAAATCCTCTCGGATTGCCGCTTTGGGTCACTCCAGCGTACTCCCAGCATGTGTTTGCCACTAGCGACGTCATATTTATTGTCACATTAGTTATAATGGATTCTAGGGTTGGGGAGCCCGTTATGTCGAACAATCTACCTTGGCAAGCGCTTCTACTACGCTGTTTTGTTTGCAACTTAACGCCCAGCTACGAATATCCATGTAAAATAGGAATATAAAACGACTCAGATCCTCTACGCCGGCTACATCGATTGGGAAATCGACCAGTCAACGGCTTCTGGATAATGACTGGAGTAAACGCGATTTAGGTCAACAACGCTAGTACATTTGAATGCATTCTTTTTATACGTATTATGACAGTAATTTGAAGATGATGATTTATTATTATGTATTATTATAATGCCGAGGCCTCACCGCAACAGAGTGTTTAGACAGCTCAACTATCACAAAGACGGTCCGAATTCGATCCCAGACAACGGCAAAGTGACATTACTTGCGGACAACGTGGTACTGTGGTGCGTTTCCTTCGAGTCCTTCGGTTTCCCCCGCCAACCTTTCACCAGTTGCTCCACCATCCATCTTTCCTGTCATTTATTTCACCCTCATGCTATCCTCTACTTCTCTCGCTCTCATTCCAGGCCCCTCAACCCTGGTTACTCTAACAGGCTCAGTGTTTCGGCTTCCCTCGTCCGGACTTTCCGGTCTAGTGGACCCCGAATCACCTAGTACCGGGATCGGTGATGCAAGGGAGGGAAAAATTTTAGCATATCATCATTACCGTCATTACTGTTAATATTATTTGACCATAAATTTATTGCTCTGATAATATTAAAGAGCATTATATTTCCCTGAGTTAGGCAAACCTTTTTATAACATTAAGTGAATCAAATTTTGCATTTGTTAATAGGGGTGTCGCAAAGAATCTCTTTAACAAGCTTGTTTATGTAATATTGTTTATTTTTTCACAGCAAAGTGACTTGACATTTAAGAGAAACAAAGTAAGCATATATGACTCTGAAGCGATAACATTTTCAAAAAGGAATTCAAATCTGTCCTGCGTTGAAAATTCTACATCCATTCCAGAGCACGACGAGGTACAACTAATAGTGATATTTGGAAATTACAAATCAATTCCACAAATATATTGGAAATTATAGACACTACAAAGAGGTTATGGACAAAAGCTTATTGGTTCGAATGAGATCGAAACATTAAATAGTAAGTTTTTGTCTATTTCATCGTTTTACCAAACACAGCAAATTATACATTCGTTTTGAGCATATTCGTCGCCAGGAAAGCTTCAGGTCTTATTTTATATTTTTATGTGAAGCCAGCTGCTAAGATATGTGTAATTTAAATTAAAATCCATAAAATTTGTTTTAGAAAAAATTGGAAATAAAGTTTCCACGTACATATGAGTTTGATTTGAATTCAGAGTGAGTTTCCGGAAAATTCTACTTTCACTACCGGCCTTAAAATATAAATTTAACATTTATTGAGAATCGATCCTCTCTCACAATGGCAGCAGCAGTTTTGATGTCTTCTTTCGTAAGGGCAGTAACTGCAGCAACGGGTCCACCTTCCTTTGGAATTGATTGTCTCCCCTCTTTAAACACTTTAAACTACCTTCGAGCTGTGCTGTAGAAGGAACAGACTCTCAATAGGCCTTCTGTAACATTTTATAGGCTTCAACTGATGATTTGTTGAGACGGAAGCAGAATTTCAAAGCCGCATATTGTTCCTCGCGATTTACCTCCATTGAAGCGGTATGTGATACTAAACATGTCTGAATTTGCTGGGTTCACACAGGCGGTAACCAGGAGTACAAACAATGAAACTACTACAGCGTATTTGTTTCACATTAAGCTAACAGAATATAATAAGATTTAATTTTAGTACGAAAGAGTATGACCGTGAAAAAATTATGACCATTCTTTATTGAAGATCCCTCGTATATGCAACGTGCTAAGCGATATATGTGACTCATGATTTATTCAAATGCTTTCTAATGGCTGATTTGCATAACACTTTATAGAGTAGGAATAGATAGCTCTGTGCAGGTGTTTTACGGGAGAGAATGAAATCGCCATGTATGCCATGCTAGAAGCGTCATACGTAGACATTGGGAACTGCATTAACTCTTTAAGCTAGATGTCCAGATAACTTGAACCGGCTGTTTGATAAGTCTGGAAAATTTCCATGAAGATATGGAAATTTTTTGTTGCAACTTTGTGGGTGGTAAGCTTGATTATTCAAAAGATTGTACTGAAAATTTGAATATGCTCAATGCGCAGTTAATTGTTGTCAAACATCTGAACTGGTCAGTGTCACAGCTACAATTGAAGATGGGAAAAACTAAGTTTCGTGCTGTTATTAAACATTTTTATTTGAAGTATTGCACTACCGCACAAGTCAAAACTGAACTGCAGGAAGTTCACGCGCATTCTGTAAAAACAGTGAAGACCACTTACTTTTGGATCAATGAATTTAAACGTTGTCGTGGAGACACCGAAGGATTGTATAATAAATGTATTGTAATTATGTTTAATTTCGTTATTAGTTGCGTTAGCTGAAGATCTTTAAATTTTAACAGGCCAAACCTTAATTTTTTATTTCCGTTATTATATTTTAAATCCCGGTGAATCGTGCTCTGGCCACCCAATTGAGGTAACCTCACAAAAAACCGTTGGAAAATATCCACGATCTGGTTATGCAAGATTCGTATTCCATTGCTGAGGCTGTAGGCATCTCAACTGAGCGACTTCGCAGTATCCTGCATGAAAAATTGTCTATGAAAGTGCTGTGCATGTGATGGGTGCTGCGATTGCTCACAGACGACAAAGTGCATCCGTAGTGTCTGGTGATGTTTAATCGCAATCCACAAGACATTTTGTACCAATTTGTAAGCCTGGATAAAACTTGGATTCATCATTGCACAGTAGAGTCAAAACAACAATCAAAACAATTGACAAAGTTTGGTGAAATTGCACGATAGGAGGCAAGGATCATTTTGTCAGCTAGTAAGGTGATGACCATTGTTTTTGTTTTGGGATTCTCAAGAAATAATCCTCGTAGACTACTTGGAAGAAGGCAGAACCATAACTGGAGTCTATTACGCTTCATTGTTGGATCGTTTGCAAAATGATTTGATTGAAAAAAAAAAAACGACATTTAAAGGCAAAATGATGCTCTTTCAGCAAGATAATGATCCATCGAACATATCAGCAGTGGTAATGGCAGCAGTGCAGGAGTTAGCCTTTCAATTACTTTCTGATCCACCTCATTGACTTAGCTTCAAGTGACTTCTTTCTTTCCCAAACAGAAAAAAATTGGCTTGTGGTAAGAAATTTTTATGAAATGAAAACGTGATGGTCACCGTCAACGAGTATTTTTCCGACGAGATGAAAAACCTGAAACACCACTGGACCAAGTGAATAGCCCTCAATGGAGACTATGTCGAGGAATAAGGTGAGATGTTCACAAATATATATATCTGTAGTCTATTCTTGGTATTTGACCAGACTTATCAGGCCACCTATGTAGCTTAGTGTAGTAAATGAAGAGCTGTTTGCAGAAGATAAATTCCTGTTCTTAGTTAGTACAGCCCTCAAATTCTCATACCAGTGGGTAAATTAATTGCGCTCACCCCACCTGCTTAGGACCAGGTTGGAATGTAAAATCTGATACAGTCATAGAGAAGTTATGGTCTGCCAGCACACAGGATCGAAGAAGAAGAAACTACGTTCGTAGAAATGTAGATGCTGTTCTAATGTTGAAGAAGGCGATGACAACAGGTTGTAAATCGACAATGGTGGAGCTTTTAAACCAATTACAGCTGAAGGAAATATTGCTAATGTTAAAGGGGATGGGAGGTAGGCTGCTCTAGTGATATACTAAACTGAGATAGTAGATGCTCACTGCCTATTTTGCTACTGATTAGTTTGTAGCTATATTGTGTACTATGCAAATAGAACAGGCTATTACGCGTTCAAGTTATAACACCTCATATTTTTTCAGGACTTGGAACAGATAGGAATTTCCGGCGTCTTTTAAATTACACGTGGACTCTTTCTGAATGCTCGACAGAGATGGCAGCACTGTACAGTGCATAGGACTCTAGAGGCAGCGACGAGAGTAAGGCCTGTTTTTGATACTTAAAATGATGACGTTTTCAGTGCAAGAACAGCGTGTAATCATTCGCTTTCTCAATTTTCGTGGTGTGACATCTATTGAAATTCGTTGCCAATTAAGTGGCGCATGTGGTGATGGTACCATGGATGTATCTAGTATACATTCCTGGGTAAAAAAGTTCAATGAATGCAGAAAATCGTGTGACAACAAAACAAGACAGTTGCATACATCGGCTCCTAAATTGACATTTTTGTGGGATCTGTCCACACAATCCTGCATGAAGATCTGGAAATGCTAAGTCGGCGATTCTCCAAAACAGCGTTCTCCACTCGCTGGTTCATGTCGTCGGACCGCCTAATGCGAGCCCGTGACTGTCTTCATTTGTGGTCATACGATGTCCTGCCTTCATTGAACTGTTGCATCCAGGAACGCACATTAGACACATCCATGGTATAATCACCACATGCCTCACTCAACTGGCAATAACTTTCAATAGGTGTCACACCACGAAAATGGAGAAAACGAATTATTAGACGCTGTTCTTGCCATGAAAACGTTGGCATTTTAAGTATCAAAAAGGAGTCCTAACTCTCGTCGCTGCCACTAGAGTCCTATACATTATTTAGTACTACTATCTCTGTCACTCATTCACAAACAGTTCATGTGCATTTTAAGAGAAAGCAGAAGTTCCTATCCGACCCCAGTCCTGAAAAAATTGGCTGTTTTAAATTGTATGCACTCTGTACAATACTTAGAGTAAACGTGTTTTTATGTCAAGGTTTGCCGATAGTAATTTCTAAACGCCATTAAAAGATTTCGGAGATGTAAATGTTTTCTTATCCTTTCCCTTTGGATTCTCTATAATTCTTTGCATAACCTGGACTTTCGGTTACTCGGTTCAGCCCTGGTCCCAGTTGATCCGGGTAGACGAAGTTCTACTGTACTTATACACAACTTCGGAAACGCTCCTGGAGAAACAACGTATCGGTTGACAAAACTACTTAATATCCAAGTAGAATATACCATTTGGATTTAAGCCATCAGCCGACAGATGATCTTTGTACAACCTTGTCAAAATTGCTAAGTATTGGATAGATAACCATATCACTATGATATATTACATATATCAGCATAATGGCTGATCCAGTTATTGTTATTATTACTTATGGGAGTTAAAATTACCAAAACAGGGCCCAAACACTGTACGAGTCTACAAAAATCATTGATTCAAGGTGCGGTATAACTGCTGCGATTTCTTAATCGTATAGTAATCTTAACTTGCAGGGAGCCTTGGCTGAATGAATGAAAAAGCTAAAATTCTTCGAATTAAATTAACAAATTCAACTACCTTCTCAAATGTACGAGGCGCAATCAAACATTAACAGGCCTTTGTTTACTGAGCACGCTTAGAGTGCCATATGGGTTCGAGGCTTTTGCAGCACATGCAGTGAGGTCCCTGGACAGTGACCTTGGGAACTCATTTGGCTCTGTCCCTCAGTTACTACCGAGATGTCTGAGAGAGAGGTGAATCCAACTGTTACGCAACGAGTAATAATCAAGTTTCTTGTCAGTGAAAATGTCGGTACAGCTGAAATTCGCCATCGGTTACTCCCAAAGTTTGGGGAAACAACCCTTTCATGGTCTAGAGTTAAATATTGGTGCCATGAGGTTAATGATGGACGTGAACGTGTTGAAAACTTGGTCCACCCTCACCATCCATGTATCAGCATCAATCCAGAAAACATCCAAGCTGTTCAAGACATCATTGAAGGGGATCGCCACATCACAGTGCTTGAGATTTGTCGACAAATTCTCATAAACTATGGGAGTGTCCAATCAATCATTCGAAGGGAGCTGAAATTGAGAAAGTGTCAGATCCTTGGGTTCCGCGGTATCTCACTGCAGAACAGAAAGCAGCGTGAGTTCAAATATGTCGCATGCTTCTCACGCACTACAAAGAGGAAGGTGATGCTTTTCTGGACAGAATCATCACTTGTGATGAGATATGGGTACAACATTACACACCCATATCAAAGAGGGCCAGTCTGGAGTGGAGAGCAACCACCGGTGAAAGCCAAGTCACGACTGTCAGCAGGGAAAGCTTTGGCCACAGTGTTATGGGACTCGAAATGTGTCCTCATTGATTTCCTCGAACAACAAGGACAACGACGACGGACCATTAATGCTACCTACTACTGTGACCTTCTCAGTCAAGTTCGAGTTGCTTTCCGGTCAAAACGTCGCAGTAGCCCTATCAGAAATGTGTTGATTCTGCAGGATAATGCCAGACGACACACTGCAGCAGCAACACAGCAAAAATTGGCCTAAATGCACTGAACTGCTCTTCCATAATCACCCTACAGCCCAGCCCTGTCAACATGTGACTTCCTCATGTTTGGTCCACTCAAAGAAGCTCTTGGAGGACATCGTTTCACAACCAATGAGGAGGTGGAAGACTTGACTTCTTGCGCAACTGGCTCTGTACAAGTCCTCGTACTTCCTTTTAAACTGGCATTAAAATCTGCCTGTCCGTTGGAAAAATTGTATAGAAAAGATGGGTGCATGTGTAGAAAGGCAAGAAAAATGTTAATTCTCCATGAATAAATTTTCTGAAATGAAAGGCCTGTTTATATTTGATTGCCCCTCGTTTTTACAAACACTTTCTCTGGTATTTTGTGTTTTCATTCCTCAAAAGTGTTTCTTAAGCATATTTTCAGTTTATCTCTAACAGAAAATAAGTGTTTCTAATGTCTATTAATTTCAGGCAAGCTGAAATATATATTAAGGCTTACTTCACAGTTTTTGCTCTTTCCCTTTGTTCTTTATTTTTTCTGCCTTGATCTCTTTTGTACAATTTTTGCCTAACACCCTACGCTAATTTTTCATCCTCAAACACCCATTACCGAAACAGAATCGTCATGCTTTGAGCTGGAACATTTAACGCTCCAAAAGAGGATTAGCGAGGTCACATTTGTTGAACGCACTTTCTACCCCTCCTTTTTTTTACACCTCCACACGCTATGGCAAGCGGACTCTGCTGTTAATCTGGGTATTACGACTGCGTGTTGTAATAAAGAGAGGTAGATATAATCTAGGAAACTTGTGAAAAAAAGTGTTCAGAGGATTTGTACAAAGTATAATCGGAGAGGAAACACGTGGCAAAGAACAAATGAAATGGATATTATCGGATATCGGTCTCTTCTCTTTATAAGTAGAATGTGGACCTTTTAAGCACTTCTGCGTGAGAATTTCTCGATAGGTTGTAAATAATGAAAACGTGATTTTCAGCTCCTCTGAAGAACAATGGTTGCTTTATATAATGATTTGTATCGATGACCCCTTCTTTGTGAATATCGCTATCTCAGATTGGATACAACAGTAGAAGACCGAAGTAACAGCTTGTTGAGGGACATCCTTTACCTTCGCGTTTTATCCTTACAGCGGTATACACAGACGTAATATAAATGACAAACATCAATTCCTATAAGTTGGAAGAGAGGAACATGCATCCAATAATAAACTACTTCGGAGTACTAAACTCTCGTATATAAGGTAATGATTGCCCAGGACAAGAAGGCAAGCTAGAGGAATGTGTGATGTAAATACTTTTGCTGTCCGTAAGATGTACATGCTCCCCTTCAGAGTATGACAAGGTTGGAAGGTTCGTTTAAAATACACAAGTGTTGTCACATAACTCACTCATACGTATTACCTGTCGCTGCGTTTAGTGCAAAAAATATTTTAGATCTGGCAGAATGGGTGACTCATATGCACTCTCATTCACTCATTTCCTATTAAACAGATCCGCTACCAGAGCAGATCAACAGTTGAAGCTCATCTGCTATTCATACCCCTCTAGCCTTCTTGTCGTGGGCATACATTAGGTACAATACGTTTATAGTTACCCACCGTTTATGCTAGAAGATGTATTCCAGCCTGTATGCGATTTACTATCTGCCCAGCACAAGAAGGCAAGCTAGAGAAATGTGTAACGTAATCACTGCTGTTTTGCTCAAGGTGTTTATAACCGCCTTCAGAGTACAGAAAGGATGCTAGGTTTTTGATAGATAGTCAACATGAAAAATTCAATACCATGGCCGGGATTTAAACCACGAATCTCCTGGTTTCCATCCAGTCGCTCTAACCCATTGAGCTACCATGGCCAACGTACCGTCATGACATTAAATTCTCCATTTGACTCGTATATTTCTTTGGTAAACCACTAGGAGCTCTCGCATTCGAGATACGCCGTTTGTGGCGACTTACTATCGTAAGTACTTGAGTCCCAGGCTTCATCATTTAACTCTTATTATTTTAGTTAATCGAGGGAAATTAATCATTTCTCCACACTAGCCATATATAGGCTAAAGTTTTTGATAGATAGAGTCAACATGAAAAATTCAATGCCATGGCCAGGATTTGAACAACGGATCTCCTGGTTTCCGTCCAGTCGCTCTAACACATTGAGCTACCATGGCCAACGTGCCGTCCTGATATTAAATTCTCCTTACGGCTAGTGTGAAGAAATGATCAATATCTCTCAATTAACTAAAATAATAAGAGTTAAATGATAAATCCTGGGACTTAAGTACTTACGATAGTAAGTCGCCACCAACGGTGTATCTCGGATGCGAGAGCCCCTAGTGGTTTACCAGGGAAATATACAAGTCAAATGGAGAATTTGTCAGGACGGCACGTTGGCCATGGTAGCTCAATGGGCTAGAGCGACTGGACGGAAACTCTATCTATAAAAAACCTTAGCCTATATACGGCTAGTGTGAAGAAATGATTAATTTCCCTCAATTAACTAAGAAGCTAGTTTTGTTTAAAATATACTACTGTTGTCACATAACTCATACATGCATAATAAATAACACTGCAGTTATTGCTACGGGCATTAGATCTGTCAACCTGGACGAGTCATACACCCATACATTCATTTCCTAGTAAACAGATACACTACCAGAGCAGATAAACAATTCCAAACCCTCTCCACCTTCATTCCTCTCTTGCCTTCTTGTGGTGGGTAGACAGTGCTCAGATAACGTACTCGTTAGTAAAGAGGTACAATCCTTGCAGAAACATGTGCATATAACTTATCTGTCTAAAACAGTTGTGCAAAACTTTTGGATTAATGCAATCATAATTGCAGTGGTTATAAATACTATTTAGGATGTTGAATACCAGATACATCTTATTCACAGGCACGTTTAGAACAAATGTCGTGCTTTGCTATATGCATTTTCTGTTATAGTATTTTTCCATTTAAAACTCAGATCACTCACTTATACGAAACACTAGCTGAATCCAAAATGTTGTATGCAGTGGAGACCTGGGGGGCACAGAGGTAAACAAAACGGTGGATTAAAACTACAGAAAGTTTTGTAAAGAGCTACTAGGCTTACCAAGGTCAGCACCTAGGGAAGTAGGCTTAGTAGAATTAGGCAAGACAAGAAGAAATGTAATAATAATGGAAAGAATAATAAAATTTTGGTATAGGTGTTTGGTTAAAGAAGGGGAAGTTATGAAGTTATGCATGAGACAGCAAAAAAATATTAGTGAACTCAAATAGTTGGTGGGCAGAGATAGGAAGAATTGTGGAAAAAATAGGAATGGGAGATATATGGATATTAGAGGAAAGGAATACATTCGATGTGGGTAAATTAGTAAAATGCGGAATAGAAGATATAGAAAGACGGGAAATATGGGGAAGTCTAGAAAATATGAAATCATTACAATTTTACAAGCAAATAAAAAGAAATTGGGGACGAGAAGCATATGTATATTACTGCAATTGACAAGAGAGAGAAGGATTAGCATGGATGAGAACAGGAATAATATTTCTAAGAGCGATAAAGGGTAGGGAAAAGGGAACTTGTGAATTATGTGGGGGAAAAGAAAGCACAGAACACTATGTAACAGCATGCGAGGAGGTTGCAATATGGAGAAAAATGTTTTTGGGAAGAAAAATGGGAGAAATTAGAGAAGAGGATAGTCGCTTTAAAAATGTTAACGGGCAGGGAGGAAAAGAAGATAAGAAGTATTGGTGAGTTCTTGCAGAGAGTAAAAGAAAAATAGGTCAGGAATGTAAAAAGTTTAAGAAAGGAAGAGGAGGCGGAAGAAAGGGACCAACTAAGTAATAAAGGAGGTACGGAGGTTAACGGCTATCTGGCAGAGCAAAGGACCAAGGTGTCGTGCAAGCCAAGGTAGCAACAAGGTAACGACAAATAAATGTATCCAAAAGTTTTAAATTGTAAAATTTTGGAATATGCACAATAAATATATCATATCATATTCTGTTTAAGGATGACTTATTGCCTTGAAAGTTAATCCTTCCTTTTAAAATAGTAAGTACTATAGCAATTGTAGGATGACCATCTGAAATGTATCTTAAGCTTTTCAAACCTTTTTTAAAAAAAATCTTCTAATATAACAAGTTTTTTTTTATTTTTTATTTTTAAGCACCTTTCTTCATTTAAACTCATGTATTTGAAACAATTTTTATCTATGTCTATGAATGCTATGGATCCTATTACACTAATTGTATAATTATTTGATTAATTCAATGCGAAATATTAATATTATTTTAAAATTAAATTAAATTAAAATCTCTACTCACCCCTTATTACAAAAACACTAATTTTGGATTGAAGAGCACGCTGCACAAGAAATGAAACTACCACACTTCTCCCATCCCATCAGAGCTATGCAGTAGTAAATAAGTTGGTAATATGGAAAAAAGATATGAATTTGCCTACACGACTTAAGTTAAGGCCAGGAGCCAAGATCCGTGGTATCGCTACTTTCCTGAAATTCAGCGGTCAATGTCAACAAACAGAAATGGTGGTGAAAATTATACTGCAAAACCTCTGTTTGCGAAATACTTTTATCTCAAATTTCCAAAAGATATAAGATAATTAACTACAATACTTTTTAACGAGGACATATTTTACCCGCATTAAATCCGCATCCCTGGTGTTTCGGACCGCGCTATTTCGAGTTTATACTGAACGAGATAAGTACACCACAGGTAGTTAGAGCCCAGCAGCCGACAGGCTAGAGTCGCACGTTGATGTCCAGCTCTTGCAGGTTTCAAGAACCCTGCCACTAATGCAGTCACTTAGAGAATGATCAGTGATAATTGACCAAACAGTGAGCTACCATTCGGAGTAATATTGATTACAATAATCAAACATCCTGGCATCTGTACGTTAGCGTAGTAGACTATGACACAGAGAAGCAATCCTATAAGATGTGAAGGAAATGACATTTAAGGAAATTATCGAAATGGAATCGCGTTAGTTGAGAAACCACCACGGCATTCAGCTATTTACCAGGGAAAACTACTAAAACAACAAGGTCAGTTGCAAAGGTTGACGGGATTCGAATCTGGGACATCCCAAACGCAAATCTCACTTGGTATACAAACATATAACTAGGATTAGAATTTGAATACTACGGAGGGGATTTGGCAGCGAAATCTGTGGTGTATTGTACTTAGAGGCAAGTGGGGCCTCCCCGGGCGGAAGGATTAGGCAAGAAGAGAGAGAAGGCGGCTGACCCAAGGAGCTACAGGAGAGCAGAGGGCAGGGTCCGTACTAACAGTTGGAAACTCTCGCTGCAGGCCAGCAACACCTAATCCCACCCGTCGTTGTCTGGAACGACCCACCAGGTCAGCCAGGAGTTCGGAAAGCGTTCTATAGAAGGAGGAAGTGTTTATCAGGAGCATATCATCGTGCCATGCAGCACCGAATGCCCACCGACACTTCTATTCTTAAAGAAACCCCAGATGAGATGTAATTAACCTAACCAGCATTCGCTTGGCGACCCGGTAAAGCTCCTGAAAAAGCCCATGATTAAGGTAGCTCATCCACGGGAATCGAACCCGGGCATCCCGAGTGGGGTCACGGATGAAACCGCCTGAACTACTCCGTTCTGTGAAGCATAAGATATTGTAAATCATGAATCATATGTAACTACACTTTTGAACACTTTGTAACTACACTTTTCGTACATGAAGGTGTACACCTTGGAATGAATGAAAGTATTAAGAATAACTAAACACTATAGTAACACAACTTCAATATTACTTATCTTACTCACAATATTTTGGGACCGGTTTCATGTAACTTTGCTTCAATACCAACCTGTCAGCCTGACACGGACGACACTGAGTGTTAACGAAGTATGCAAATTATGTAAAAAACTGATACGTTGATGACATTTTTGCCATAGTTCCTGGAAGATATATAGATGAGGCTTTAAATATTCTAAATTCACAGGATAAAGCTATCAAGTTCACAATAGAAATTGAAAACAATGGCTACATCCCCTTTCTAGATCTAAAAATAATGAAAAATAACAATAAATTAAGTTTTGGCATCTATAGAAAGTCAACTCACACGGATAATTATATCAAAAATAAAAGTTTTAATCCTATGTCACATAAATTTGCTGTTTTTAATAGTTTGATTTACAGATTGATAAACATACCTCTAAATGAAGAAGAATTTAATGCGGAATATAAACATATTGTAAACACTGCTTTAATTAACGGCTTTAATAAAGATTTTATAATCAGAAGAATGGAAAAATTTAAATATCAAAAAAATGTTAATGATGTTTCCACTCTTAAAAAAGTAAAAGAGGATTATAATTTCAAAAAATTTACTTATCATCCGTGGGCAAATAAAAAGTTCCAAAAAATTTTCAAAGAAGTGGGTATAATACTAGCACCTCATAATAATTACAGTATAAAGAATTTGCTACAGTTTTCTAAAAAAGACAAAATTTCAGACAACAAAAAATCTGGTATTTATCAAGTTAACTGTTTAGAATGCGATAAGATCTATATTGGTAGAACCAAGCGTAATTTAGAAACCAGAGCGAAAGAACATTTTAGAAATATTAAATATAAACAGACCGAGAAATCGGCAGTGGCTGATCATTTTTGGTCATATAATCATGAATTAAATCCAGAAGTTAAATTATTGAAACAATTGAAGGAACCGATAGATTTAATGGTTTGGGAGAGGATATTTATTTTGAAAAATAAGGATCGCGTAATGAATTTTGATATCCCTCCTATAGACATCATCAATAAGTTTGTGTTGTCCCCGGTAGATGGCAGTTAGATAAGGAGCTATCCTTCAAACTCCGGTAGTGGTCAAGGTCAGTCAGTCAGTTAGTGGGTGGATGTCAAGCTGAGTGGCTGAAGATAAAGCAGATGTTTGCTTTGAAACCGGTCCCCAGGATTTATATAAGTGAAGTTGTGTTACTAGTGTTTAGTTGTTATTAATAAAGTATGCAAATATTCAAATATTTTATCAATTATTGTACATGGCTGTATGGTGTTGCGGCAAACCCACATACCAGAGTTAAATTGATTGGGTTATAATTGGAGCTATGAGTTCTTATCCTCAGGTGAAAATGGTTGTAGGAAATGGATTTTGGTGGTTGTTGGCTACTCAGTCGTATTAATGACCCTTTTGTTTGTTGTAGAATTATTTGGTTTAATTCCTACTAAGTTTGCTTATCGACTTGGATCGGTGACCACCTGTTAGTAAAATTCCTAACATAAATTCAATTTTACTTGAAACCCTGGATTAATTGTTTAAAATTACATCCGCGCGGTTTCTATTTCTTCTATAAAGAACGGCGACTACTTTGCTCTAATAAACTTCTAATGCTGCTTCCACTTACTCTGGTTGCACTATTCTTAACTTCCCTACATTTCAGACTTATAAATCTTCGCTTCTCTACTTAACGCACTGGAACATGTCCTTCCTGTCGTAGTATAAACTTTTAAGTAAATTTTTCTTACTTCACGAATCAGTTCGAACCTTATTCTGCACTCCTGTCTAATTTTATCACATGAACAGACTAGCTCACCCTTCTCAAACCCTGCATTATTATTCGTTTCTCATTTATTTCGCATTTTCGCATTTGTTTGCAAAACTCATCTAACTCATTGACGTTCAGTCCACCCTGATTTGGGAAATGCCTACCCTGAGTTGTTTGTAACGGTATACATCGTTATCAAATCAGCGAAGTATCTTTAGCGTTCATGTTCAACTGCATTTTGAAGGCCCTTTGTCCCAAAACATTCCTGGCTGAAAGTATACTATAGTTCGCAGACAGTGAACGTTTCTTAACACAAAGAAGGTAACGGTCCTTCCTTCCTGTCTCTCCGACGTGTACATATTTTTACAAGAATATTTTCTCTTCCTTTCCTGGGTGCTAGTATATATATTATATTAAATTATATTCTTCCCAACTTATTCATTAAGTCAACCGCTATTTTAATCATTACTATATCCATTCTAAGTTCATATTATTATAACAAAATTTTTACATTTGTTTAGCAAAGCAGTTTTATTAATTTATCTTCTTTTTTAATTATCTGATTTCGATTAATTCGCCGCCTCCTAATTGCTGCCTGATGCTGCCGTTACAGTTTCGGTACATGACATACCTAAATATTTTTATAAAAAAAAAAGTGTTATACCAACGTGGACAAAATCCTTACGTATTTTATGGACCGTGTATGATGTGTGGTATGGAATGAAGTACGGCAAATGTTCACTATAGATACACCAATTCCGGCGCACTCGTTAATGGACATACAGTAAATATGTCGCATTTTATTTCTCGTTTCTTTTGACTCGCTGAACCAGCAGTACTGTGGTTGAAAATCACTGGCCTAGATAGTTGCTATATTTTGTTAGTTCATCATCGACGATGCGTAAATTGGATACTAATGGCATAAAAACATTATGTGATTACGCACACTTCAGTTACCAGACGGCGCAGGAGTACAAGAGCGCGGGCATGCCGCTGCTTTTAGCTGACAGCTGTCGGAGGGGAGAATTAAGCAGCTTCATTTGTAAATTATTTTTTCTTCTGATACATCAAAATTTCGAAAGGGAAGGTTTATTTTGAATGAAAATATAACAGTATGCTTCCTAATATCTCATATATCCTAATTAAATCTTATTTTCGTTCACGTGTTTTATAACTAAGTTATAATAATTACTTTTTTAATATTTTATTACTTGTTTTTACCAAACCATAAGTAAAAGTAGACAGCGCTAAAATTTAGTAGACGTCGTGCTAAACATTTATAAGTCTACATCAATTAGCGGTGCTTCATTGTTTAATTCATAGACTTATAAATGTTCCAATGCTCGAGTCTGAATATCAACTAGAATACCAACACATTTTACATGTTGCTGAAATCAATGGCTTCAAGAAATCAACCATACAAAATTATTAATGAGCATATATACAAAAATAGCATAAAATCAATTATTACTTCAAAGAAACCACAAACGACAGCTATATATAAGAAGTTTACCTATCACCTTGGGCTTTTAATAAATTCAAAACAACCTTTAAAAATTATAATATAAAATTAGCCCCGAGAATAATTTCAGTCTCAAGAATTTACTTAATAAACCTTTAAGCAACACCATCGACATATTAAAACTATCTGGAGTATACAAAATACCTTGTAATAACAGTGATTTTTTGTGTGTAATTTACGTCCTCCAACGTTAAGTCATATCGGACGATGAATGGAATGGATGAAGTGATGCTAAAATGAGTCCGTTATCCATGGAGCTTAGAGTTACCCGACATTCGTCTTACAGGATAAGGGAAAACCCGAGAAAAATCCTTATACAGGCAACTCAACCTGACCGAGATTCGAACTCGGGACCTCTTGAACTTGAGGCAGATGTGCTACCACCACGCTACCAAGGCGGGAACTGTGATTCATACTACATTGCAAGAATTAATAGAAGTCTTAAAACTCGTCAAATGGAATATTTGAGAAATAAAATTTAAACAAATAGATACATCACCAGTTGCCAATCACTCCTGAAAACGTAACCATGAAACTGATCAAAGTATAGAACTATTAAAACATGTAAAATCTGTTAGTGAAGTGGATATTTGGGCAAAAATTTATATCTAAATAGTGAAAAAGAATATATTTTGAATGTTGATATACCAGCATTTAATAGTGTTCTACAATTTATTAAACAAGTAAATAAAGTCAACACCGATGTAGCTCAATCCACTATTATGAAATGAAAACATGTACTATAGATGTAGTTAAATTTAACTCAGATTTCAACCAATGTAGGACACTCATGATGCAAATGGAAGAGAAAGTACATCTACTTCAACAGACAACTGGTAACCAGGGTATCGTTCCGGAAACGGAGATAGAAGAGGAAGTACATTTGCCTCTACAAACATCCAACAGTTTAACTTCCTCACACTCAGAGACGATGCAACTCCAACCTGTTAATATCACAGGTGTCAACCAATTACCTGTACCCAGTACCAACGTTCCAGTTCCAAAAGTTGGCATCAGAAATCAGAAGATCTCCAATGGGCGGAGTCTTAACTTTCTTGGAGAGGCAGACGAACGTCGTCAGACAGTAGTTGGAGCAGAATTCACTGAAGATGATCCGAATTCAGGATTTAAAAGTACATTTGGAGGAAAGGTGAACATCAACTAGTCTGAGTGAGTAATCTTATAAATTAAGCATGCCAGCTACTCATATTTATATGAAACTGGTATATGTTGGTTCGGGCTTACAACACTGGCATAACAGAGGACCAAGTAACGGGAACTGCACACAATGAACTGACTCACAGTTGTCCCGTTTAACAATTCAAACATGAATTCAATACTGTAAGATAACAGAATGTTCAACTTTATAAAGCAATACAGGAATACAAAAGCATCACAATCATTAACGAAGCTACTTCTGAAAACACCAACAGTTTTCCTGAAATAAGAATTTAACCTAGTTTATGTAGGACCCCGGAAAAAATTAACTTTAACAGAAACGTAAGCAAGCAGTCACGCCAATAAGGCTAAAACTTGAAAATAGAGTTCTGGTTCCGTTACTGACAGAATTTAGATCGTTTAAAACCCAAATAAAGCTCCCGAGAAGGCCATCAGAAAGGCCACTAACACAAAATTATGAAAGCCAACAGGCGAGACTGGAGCATATATATATATATATATATATATATCACACGTGTCCAGTAAGATTATCCCTTCAGTCGAGAACGCTACCAGAGTTCCAGTTCCAAATGTTGGCATTGGAAATCAGGAGACTTCCAAGGGGCGGAGTTATAAGTTTCTTAAAGAGGAAGAAGGAAGACTGCATTTAGTTGCTGCAGTATGTCCCACTGAAGATGGTCAAGAGCTGACAGAAAATCTGTTTCGGAGGAATTTTTAACATCTAAAGTCTGATTGAGTACTCTTTTACAAATTAAAGCATGCCAGCTACAACAGATGTCTCACTTTAAACACGTTAATAATATTTCATAAAATAGACTGTCTTCTCGAGCCGAAGCAGTCCCGTTAGGAAAACATTCGGAAACCCGCAGCGCTCAAAGAGAGAAGCGACGGGATTCCGAAGCGATCCCACGAGTAAAGATCTTCGAATCGGGAAATAAGGAAACGAGTGCCGTTGGGGGGGGGGGGGGGAGATAAAACACAACAAACGGCACACCATTTCATTATAGATTTATCAGCACAAACACCTCTTTTTTGTTGTTGTAATTTACGTCCTCCAACGTTAAGTCATATCGGACGATGAATGGAATGAGTGAAATGAAGCTCAAATGAGTCCGGGGTCCATGGAGCTTAGAGTTACCCGACACTCGTCTATTAGGTTAAGGGAAAACCCCGGAGAAACCTTATCCAGGTAACTCACCGTGGCCGAGATTCGAACTCGGGACCTCTTGAACGTGAGGCAGACATGCTACCACCACACTACCGAAGCGGACACAAACACTCCTTAATGTCCTATCTAAACATTTTGTTCTCTTACTGTCCTTTTTACTCAATTGATAGTTATGAAAACTTTGAAGTTCAAAACGGAAACTTATAGAATCCATAATGGTTATAATGGTTATACGTAAGAGTAGCCATGACTTAAATCTAGTTAAAATGTTCAAAATACTATGTTCAGAAATACTTTGAACCTTAGGTTCAAGTGCATAAAATGATATTAGGATAGAGCCATTTAGATCTTCACATTTCGAAAAGCACACGCCCTAATGGCCTATGTCTACTTGTAATGACTTTTACTCTACTTTGCATTTTCTGATAGTGTAAAACATCAGCCCATTAAACCACTACATATGCCATAGTTTTTAAGAAATCAGTTCAGTGTTTCAAAAGAAATTCATAGACAATGAATATCACATGTGGCATTCAATTTGTAATACACATTTAGTTTGCTAAATTTATTATCTAATCGACTTTTTCACTGAAATAAATTTTAGGAAAAAAATTTATTTGCAGGGTTAAATACATTTTCTCAAGCCACCACATGTGAACATAATTTTGTATTAGACTTTTTACTTTCATTATTTGTGCAAGGTATGCTTCATAGTAATAAAATAAAAGCTTTAAACACTGTTAAAGATATGCATGTACATGAATTTGAAAAACTATTACGATAGTGATAAGGCAATATGTGACATAAGTTGAATAAAGACTGTAATTTTTAAGCAACTTTTCCTATAAATCGGTTACTCTTAAAGGTGCTATAGTTTCATGTTCTTATTTTGAAGTGCTAAATGTAAACATACGTTTTAACTATTAATACATATGGTCAACATATTTCAACAACATTTCTTTGTTGCTGCTAAGTTCGTGTTGAATGATGTTACCGGTATCTCCTACAACGAGGGCTGTTCAATAAAGAATGATCACAACTATTTTTTTGACAACGTACCTTTACTCATCCCCATAATTTTGATGGTCCTTCTCAAAATCGTCTCTCCTGAATGCGATGCACTTTTCCCAGCGTTTCTGCCGGTCTTCAAAGACATGCTGGAAACAGATTTTGATAGATCCTTCAAAATCGCCTCCGCAGCCTTCACCACTGCTTCTGATGACGGATAATGCCTTCCACGAAGGCGTTTCTTCAAGTTAGGGAATAGAAAGAAGTCACCTGGAGCTAAATCCGGACTACAGGGAGGGTGAAGTATGCACTTAACTTTGAATTTTACAAGATATTCAGCAATAGCATTGGCAATATGCGGCCGAGAAGTATCGTGGTGTATCATCCAGCCTTCTTCACGGAAATGTGGCACCTAATGAAATGTTCAGGAATTCAGGAAGTGATCTTAAGGCCATTTGGCGATCCTGTGTCAACTGAACATGTCTGAACTTGACATGTACTCACAGGCTGGAACCAGGACTACAAACAATTAAACTACTGCATGTTTCACATAAAGCTAACAATACAATAAGATTGAATTGTAGTGCGAAAAATTATGATCATTCTCTATTAAACAGCCCTCGCAGTATGGCCGTCGTGTTCTAACCCGATAGTACAGCAACCTGGACCGAGTCATCGTTTTGTCCTTCTTGATATATCCAACAATCGAAAAAATCTAAGTATAATACATTCACTTCGCGGCCGAGTGACTGGAACACTCTCTGAGCAAGTAGGCCATAGTTTGATCTCAAATAACCGATGTGCGATTTATGATGAATAAAGTGATGTCTTGGCCGATTTTACATAGGTTATTCGGTTTTCCTCGCCATTCTTTCCAATAGCTACTCGTATTTACTTTTCCTTTCATCAATTTTCCCAAAGTGCCACATTGTTTGCTTCCTCAATCTGAAATCTTGGTTTGGCTGATTTTTCATTCATGGATACCCTCCACGGCCATCTGACTCCAGACGCTGACATGTAAGCCCAGGTGTTGACCATACAAGGAGAATAAGCAGACAAAAGGGATGTTTGGAGATCTTGTTCCCCTGCTCCTGTACAAGCTAGGATCTGTTTTACGTATTTTTGAACCTTCGATGAATTTAAGTAGCCGTTAGTTTAGAAAATGCGTTGCAGATGTTTTCTAAATGGCCGAGTTAGTAGGAACTTGCCAGGGAACTATCACTATGTTCATACTGTATTCACTTGAGAGTTTAATGACATCATCAAACTGCTCTATGTGGAGCCTGTGTGCCCAAAGTTCGGGTGCGGAGTATGCTGGAAGTACCCTAAAATCAGTTCAGAATACGTAGGTACAGCAGGCACACTATATGGGAGGGACTGTTTACCCCTGGTGGGCAGTTGAACATAAGGCACACATAAGGAGCGCCGTGTCTCACACCCGCCACAGAGCTGATGAGGGACGTCCAGCAGCCCTTTGCGAGTTGTCGCATGCGGTACTTTCCAGGCTTCAGTTTTGGGCGTTACGGTTCTAATCCGCAAGCAAGTTTTTGGTGCACATGATTTTTGTATGTACAGCAGACATTATAACATCAAATCGTCAGGGGCGGAGCGCTGTGAGTAAAGTTATATTGTTCTTGTTAGGAACGTGTAGCAAAAACTTTGTCTCTGGGCATTTCCCACTGACACTTTTTTTCAGCAAGTTCTTCTTGCATTTAAGATTGAAAACCTTAAGTAGGAGAAAGTTTATGTTGAATTCCATTGCTTCAGATATGTAATTACAGGAAGATCTAACTTCGCTTGTCTTATGCCACGCACTTCAACCCTTACCTTGCTGACAGTACTGCAGTAACTATCAGCTTAGACTACTCATACCAATTTGTGACCTGTGATGGATGTCAAGTTCTCTTACCATATACCATCATAAGGTATTGCCAATGCTTGACTCTGCTGCGACAGAATAAAAGCTGCTGAGACGGTAGGTAACCGAAGCGTGGTTAAAATTCATGTCCTTGCGCCTCCTATTACGGCTACTAGCTTAGATAGTACGCTAGTACATCTGTTATTGTGTACTTAGTCACACTGAACATCTAGATAGAGCTATCACAGACATGGCGTTTCATATGGCACATAATGATACTCATTTCTTTGAAGAAATTCCTTCGAACAGATACAAAGAGTGCCTCAAAAAATGCTTGAGCTTCTAGTGAATAAGCTCTCACGTGGGAAAAAATGAGTGGTGTTTATCGCCCGCTTTTACTAAATACGGCACCGCAGTCGGTGACACTGATGATATATGAGTTGAAGATGGGGCACTAGTATATAACAGTATTTTTGGGTTATATTCGGAGGAATTATGAATTTAAATATGTAAAAATGTATGTAATTGTGTGATTGGCCGAAGTAATACTTGTATGACGTAATGTGACGTAATGTGGTGACGTGCCATTGGATCGGCCAATCACAAAATTAAGCAGAAGTAACGATAGTTACGAGAAGTCAATGATCTTTAAGAGACGGATATGTTCCTCAGTTTTGTTACATTACGATAAGTAAGTTAAGTGATTTTTGTTGTAACGACGAATGTGATGTATACCGCTGCAAGAACAAAAACGTTTTAAGTTTTAGTTCGAATCCGTATAAATATAACCAATAATAGAATTTGACTTCTTTATTCCGAACCACGCCTTGAAACACATGTCTCATGACATTTAGAATTCGGTTGATACTTCAAAATAATCATGAAAGTAAACGTACGAACATAATTTTGGAGCTGATGTTGGCGTGGATGCCTGGTACAGCAGGATCCAAGAAAGAAATCAGAATTAACTACGAATAGACCAACAAATTCCCGTTACAAGTAGAATAAGATGGTGGGTAAAACTGGAGATCCCGGAGAAAACATGCTCCAAGGCGTGATGTCGACTACAATTCTCCTTTACGGTCGCCTGGGCTCAAATCCCGACCGCCTTGGTGAGAGCAAATTGGTCTAACCGATCAGCCACGGCGCGGCCTTCTTACGTGGGCCATGAATATTTATTCATTCAGGTATTATATCGTTGAAGAATTCAAATCACATAATTGTGAGGTGCATTGCTTAAAAATAGACGTCGTTACTAGCGGTACCTCGGGCTGAACTGCCGAACCCCTCCCGCCGGGGAGCTGTTCGGATTGGGTTGGATTCGAGGGGGCAGTGTGTTCCCGACCCCCACGGGGAATTGGATACCTCTGGCCAGGCTACGGCCGCCCGGAAGGAGTAGAGGGTTGCCTAATAAATACCGGCAGAGCTAGTAGGTATGCTAGATCACCAGGTGGCCCCACCGAGGTTTTCGGTAGTCTTCCCTGTAGGGTTAACGCGCGTAAGTGGCGTATCTACTTCCATCCCGCCTTGACGTTGTGCTCAGCGGGGGGGGGGGGGCAGCTATTTAGACTCAAGGTATTTCCCTTTGGAAAGAGCCCCGGAGAATCCATCGCTCCTGGGTAGAAGGAGGTCCGGGTCCTTGGTCCTACGTGTCCAGGATTAATGGGAGTGGAACCTCTGCACTTAACTAACTGCACATAACACTACAGCGTCTCTTTATTTCTACTTAGTGCGACTTTTATTATGTTTTATTACACTATGTTACACAAATTACATATTGTCAATTTAAATTCTGTTATTAAATCTAAACAAAATATGTACGAGTAATAACATTTCTGTTGCATGAGTATAATGTGCTGCTTCGTACTAACTGATCCCAAGTAGGAATTTCCATTAGGGTGAGCTGCAAGGAGAAGGTTTTCTTTTTCGGAACTTTCCTTTATCCTAAGAAAAGACTTTTCCGTAACATTTAGCTCTAAGGAATCGGACTCACTTCAAAATTATTTCGTCCATTTAATTCATTCCTCGACCTCTTTGATCTTGAAGATTAAAGGATGTTAAACATTAAGTACATTAAAAAATACAAAGGAGCCAAACATACTAAAGCGTGTTCTTAGGTAAAGGTTATATCAATGTGTCATAAAATTGCATTCAGAAGTTCTCTGAAAGGAAGAAGGGCAGTCTAGTGTATAAGTATACGAGTACATAATACAGTGAATTATATAATGATTATCCTATATACTCTAGAAATTGACAGCAGTAAATCATTCTGCCACAAAATTTTAACGGAAATTAAGTCTATCTGAAAACCGTAGATTTCATTTACTTGTATTACTACACCAACTATGCATAACATTTTCTTTTGTTTCAA
>CM060952.1:57095465-57160465 GCA_030765055.1 Mantis religiosa | reverse complement strand
CAGCTTTCAAATTATTTTCACTCAGAATAACCACGGAAAATATCTCTTACCCTCAAATGACCTCTATATTTGGTTTCAGAGCCATTCTTACATATGAGTGTTATTCAATGCAGTCCATGTTCATAATTCATAACTCTACTACTGAACTACGTAGCCCAACATTACGGAGCTGGGTCGAGGTCTCCATCCGCCCGCTGCGATTCCTACCACTACCACCAACAGGCGTCGTGATTGTGTTGCATTATTGGAGGGTAGAACGTGTTTAGCCACCTACCCCCATTCCTCCCAATGGGTGAAAGCAATTCTAGCCACCTACCCCCATTCCTCCCAATGGGTGAAAGCAATTCTATCCCAACTTATCCCTCAAGTAGCTCCTTAAGAACTTCAGAAGGCGAGTATCCTGTAGAGTCTGTCTAGTAAACGCGTGTGTAGTTTGCCCCTCAAAGGAAACTACCCTCCAGCCCACTATCTCCACACTTCAGAAATGGAACATTGTCGTTGAGGACCAATACAAAGCCTGATTTTCCCAAAGTGACAGTCGCATGTCTACTCCATGTGGAATCTCAGTTGCCAAAGTTCCAACTTCCAGTTGATCTGTTTTATTACGTGCAGAAATTCGTTGTGTGTCACGATGTGGAGACCGTGGGAGGGAAATGCAGTGGTAGAAGTAGTAGATTACTTTCAGTCAAGTGAAAATAATGGAAGTGATTACAATGGCGTGAGCCAAGTTTTACTACTGGAAAATCCTCAAAAAAAGGTTATAACGGGAATTATTTCTAAGCAAATTTAAGCGCTTGTTTTGAACACATATAAATATTTTCTGAAAATAATATTTGTAAGGAGTCATGCAATGAACCTGATGCTAAATTCTGGCTATTCACAGAAATACTGTTAGAAATATTGTGACGAAGGTAATACCAAAGACGCCGATCAAGTGTGAAAACAAAAGTGAACGTTTCTCTGAGGTAGATAATTTCTCATGCGATTTAATTCGTCCAGAAATTTATAGAATCTATGCAAAAGGGAGAGCGCCCATCTTAGACGTATTAGTTGCACATTTGCAGGAAATTTGTGATTTTCCTTATGGGCACTGCACTTTACGCGGTCTCTTAAGGAGCTGGGTTTTTCAAATACAGCACTTTGAATAAGTTAAGAGTTATTATGGAATCCAGTAGAATTGTAGCTTGGCTATATATATTTGTCAAAACTAAGGAAGTTTTTCAGTAATGGACATAAGATAATTTATTTAGACGAAACCTTGTACGATACCCATGACGTATCGAGAAAGGTGTCAACATTGCAGAAAGGTCTTGGAGGAGGAGGAGGAGGAGGAGGAGGAGGAGGAGGAGGAGGAGGAGGAGGAGGAGGAGGAGGAGGAGGAGGAGGAGGAGGAGGAGGAGGAGGAGGAGGAGGAGGAGGAGGAGGAGGAGGAGGAGGAGGAGGAGGAGGAGGAGGAGGAGGAGGAGGAGGAGGAGGAGGAGGAGGAGGAGGAGGAGGAGGAGGAGGAGGAGGAGGAGGAGGAGGAGGAGGAGGAGGAGGAGGAGGAGGAGGAGGAGGAGGAGGAGGAGGAGGAGGAGGAGGAGGAGGAGGAGGAGGAGGAGGAGGAGGAGGAGGAGGAGGAGGAGGAGGAGGAGGAGGAGGAGGAGGAGGAGGAGGAGGAGGAGGAGGAGGAGGAGGAGGAGGAGGAGGAGGAGGAGGAGGAGGAGGAGGAGGAGGAGGAGGAGGAGGAGGAGGAGGAGGAGGAGGAGGAGGAGGAGGAGGAGGAGGAGGAGGAGGAGGAGGAGGAGGAGGAGGAGGAGGAGGAGGAGGAGGAGGAGGAGGAGGAGGAGGAGGAGGAGGAGGAGGAGGAGGAGGAGGAGGAGGAGGAGGAGGAGGAGGAGGAGGAGGAGGAGGAGGAGGAGGAGGAGGAGGAGGAGGAGGAGGAGGAGGAGGAGGAGGAGAGTCGGGGTTGTAAAACGATTAAATGGGTACGTCAAACGCAGCGGGCGACGTGCACATGAGTTAACTAAACAGACTCTACCAGGTCAGTAATCGCTATGGGAATCGAAACTAAGCCTCCTGCATGGCAATCAGCTGTGCTGCCACCACGCTAAGGAGACAACCATCTTATGATAATCGAGAGAGTTATTTTGAAACAAATTCTATTCTTTACTTATTTCCTTTTTCCTGCAATGGGGAAATAGATACACAGCGGGCTAAAAAAATAGTTAATCCTTTAAGGCGCGTCTTAACGAGTTGGTTTTGAAATTTCCTTTTCTTTGCATGATCAGCAGAGAAAAATATGAAGAGTTCCCTTTATATAATAGCACCTAAAGGTATTAAGGAAATATGAATTAATGATGAAGAGTGTTTTATAAATTGTTGGCCTACCTAAAAAAAGAAGATATGGCTTTAACGAGATCTTCATTTTTTGTGTAATAAGGTATGTCTGTCTCTTACAGTGTAATAGATCTAGCAGTCTTCAGTCATTAAGGGGATTGCAGAAGTTGTTCCCGGGACTTCAATTACCATTACGTTGGTAATGAAAATATCTTAAACTAAGGTAGTTGCATGCAAAACATTAGAGAAGTTATTCCCCGGGACTTCAATTACCATTTCGTTGGAAACGAAAGTATCTTAAGCTAAGGTAGTTGCATGCAAAACATTAGGCCCATTTTTGAGAAGAAAAAATTAGCTGAAAATTCTGCCATATGAAGAGTAGATTGTGAATAAAGGGATATTTTATTTATTATTATATATTTATTATAATTCTTATTTTATTGGTAAGAATTAGTAATCACTACTTTAAAAATGCCTGCACATCAACATCGTGCGTAATGTAATACAGAGAAACTGTCTACAAAATAAAATTTCTATATAAATAATAGGTTTTATGTGTTTGTGTTTGTGTTCAGCAATATCAGTTTAGGCAAAAACAATTTATAGGTTGGTTCCAAGCAAAGCAAACGTTGTAAAATAACTGAGACTTATTGTTACTTCAATCTACAACTTACCTTTAAGAGTCAAAAGAAGGAATATCATAAACTTGTTTGAAAGCTTCATTAAAATGAGAAAAGCATGCTAATGTACATTAGAAAATATTTTGCACGCCTTTAAGGTAACTCTATTCCCTTTTTGTTCAGAGCTTGTAATATTGCATATGCAGCAAAAGTGAAGATTTATTTTTACAATATCGCTTCGAAATTGCGAAATCGTGTGTGCGGTTCCAGATCTCGTATTTGCTTAGGCTTATCCCACCAGCAGATGTTGAGATAAAGACGAGAAACCAACAGAGAGAAAGGAAAAGTGGCAGAAGAAGAAAACCGGCCTAGGGATTTGAAGGTAGCCATTGTAGTTTAAGATAGGCACTGATCGCGAATTTTATGGTTACTTTTCTTCGCCGAACGGCAAGAAATCTCTAAGCTCATCGATTCTTTGTTGCGTTTTTCTTTTTAAGCGATGAGTGGATTTTTATTAAAGAATAAACACAAAGAATGTTTCTGAAAAATATTGTTTGCTTCTATATTTGGTTTTCTGGAGAAAAGGCATTGTGTTGTCTCAAAGGAGTGTCTTTCCATCAATGGTTGACATATATGTGGCTATATGACAAGGAAGGAGCATGCTTTAATTAAAATTAGCTGGCCCTTGATATATTCCCATCTGAAAAGGTTACTCCTTTCCTGTTGCCTCGCCCCCAATTGGGTTTTTCTTATCATAGTTAATGTCACGAATTGTTTTGAATTTATCTAGCAAATATTCAAAACCACGAGTTGCATTTGTAGAGACTAATTCTCAAATACAACAAATTGTTAAGAGCAATAAAACAGTCATTTGATGGACATTAATTGTTCTTTCACATTGGCCGTCTGTAGGCTGAAGTATGGAATGATAGTCAGACTGAAAAATTCAATGCCATAACCGGGATTTGAACCAGGGATCTTCTGGTTGCCGTTCAGCCGCTCAAACCCTTGAGCTAACTATGGCCAACGTGCCGACATGACATTAAAAAACACGAGTCAGTTGGAGAATTTAATGTCAGGTCGGCACATTGGCCGTAGTAGCTCAAGGGTTAGAGTGGCTGAACGGCAACCAGAAGGTCCATGGTTCAAATCCTGGCTATGGCATTGAATTTTTCAGTCTGACTCTCTTTCCAGTTATTTGATTCCCTATATCACATAGCCTATATTAGCTCAAGAATAAAACTTAACCTCACAAGTCACGACACCCAAGTTCTTACAGGTCGTGGACAAGCTAACACTGGTGAATGCAACTTAGGTCTAAAGGTCGTCAGGTGACGCTGATTCATCATAAAAAATAATGAAGTGACATACCCTCTTCATGTGATCGGTATACCCAACAATAAAGGAACATGTGATAATTACTGAGCGATAATTGGACATGACGTACAAATTATCGATCTAGACATCAGCTAGATCGGTATTTGACGAATCGTAGAACTTGATTGCTTCATATGAGGATAGTGGCGTATATGTGAAATGATCTCTGTAATAAGTTTGTCAATATTACATTACGGTTTTTCGTCTTCCATCCTTATTATTTTCTTGTGCTTTTTTTTCGGAGGTGACACACGCACACATATACTGTGATTAAGGCAGGATTCGAACCCTCAATTGCCTCAACACGCAACAGGAAATACCTTAGTGAACACGATCTTCGGCATCGAATCTCTGGTATCCCAAAATAAAGGTGAGCGCAATAAAACCATTCATGGATAAAATTTTAGAATGCTGGTTGGTAACCAACACTCCCCACATGGCAACCTTGGCCTTCGGAGTAACCTCGCCCTACCACGTGATGTCTAGACCCATTTCTCAGGTGGATACATGCAGAGGGCGGGCCCATTACCTCAAAGGATAGGGTGATCGTGAAGATGACGTTGAGTTGAGAGGACCTACAGCTTATACCGTGGAAGCCGAACCACGTTGAGTAATGGGGACACTTCACATGTGCTAAAATCGCCAACCCCAGAGCCGGGAATCGAACTCAGGACCCTTTGCAGGGAAGCCGAACGAAACCATTCCGCTATTCCGCGCCCACCAATTTCAGAATGTTATTCATAAAGTAAAGGATTCTGAGAATCAAGTCTTCAAAGAAAAAATTATGATGTAGTCTGAGTACCAATATATAAATATTTGGAATTTACGCCAAAATGATGTTCCTATGGGTATAAATGCTTCAAGATGTTTAAAGACAGTCTAGATGCGAACAGCAGGTGCGAACACAATTTATGATAAGAAATTCTGCATTCAATAGGATTGTATAACACTATTGTGCAAAAGTATTTCTCCAGAAAGACAGAAATTTTTTACAAACAAACATGTTTACTGATACGAAGTGCACTCAGTCATGCCGTGATCATTTTCTATATCTGCACCTACTCTCGAGTTCTTTCTGCCTACGCATTCCTGAGGCTTGTGCACTGAGTATTGTGTTCATTCAAATGGGAAAAGTTCTAACCTACAGCGAATGAGATTATTTTACTTGCTCAGCGTTGCCATCCCGTTACCTACAATCTTTTCACACATATGTCCCTCTTCCTCGCATCCCAGAGCATGCAAGTTTCCTTGGCACCAAAGAAAAACAACCGGAACTGAATTTTCCAAAGTTTTATAATAATGCAACTGCTAACATGAATATTAGAATTAGGATATTAGCATATCACTCATATATTTTAATGCTTTAATTACACTTTCTGAATTAGCCGTCTCTCTACTCCATGGAACTGTTAGTGGCTCATCCATAGCCCTGCCAATGATATCTCTGACTGTCACTGAATTCATTGTCCGAGGCAGGAAAATTTATGATTAGGCTCCAAATTTTCATGTGACATTTCTTTCCAAAATTCGTCGCCTTATAGTTTTTCTGCATGTTTTGCACGGTTTTTCTTCAGTCTTGTGTTATCTGGTAAATTTCTTGTGAGTAAGTCCTTCCACTTCAGCCACTTTACACCGGCCCCAGATTACGAAGCAATTATAAACATATCACGCGTACGCTCACTTTCTTCTTGGGCAGCCAGCCAGGTGAAAAGGTAATTAGATATCAACGTTTCGGGAGTGTACATCTCTCCCATCATCAGGATATTTATAAAAATGTTATAACCACAAATGCAATACTGGCTATAACACAAATATAAACAATGACAAAACGCTATCAAAATTCGCATTACTGAACAAAGGACTGTTTTCAGTAAATTAAATGCCAGGTCAGTAAATGGCGTGAGTATAGGAAGTTGTGTCAAAGAAACGTAACTACTTAACTTGATTATCAAGCTGTATTGAACTTTGCTTCTTAATTCGATGGAGTTCCATTTTTAAGGCCGGTTTCCAACAGGAGCTGAACTGAAGTCCAGCATCACGATTAAGCGTGCTCCTTTCAGAGGAAATCGCCAAAGCCTCCTTAATTCTCCGCTCCCAGTAACTGTTGCATTTTGCCAAGATGGTCTACTTCTGAAAATTGGGTCTATGGTCGTTATCAAAACAATGCTCTGCCAACCCAGACTTCTCAGGTTGCATTAAACGAATGCTCCTTTCATGTTCGATTATTCTAGTAGCGATTCTCCATTCGGCTTGTCCTATATACGGTGTCCCACATTCACAGGGAATGCGGAACACTCCCGGAACTTGAAGTCCAGTTTGTCTTTCACTGGCCTCAACAGATATTTAATCTTCGGAGGTGGCTTGTGGATGGTCCTGATGTATTTAGCGAGAATTCTGCTGATTCTGTCGGATAGATTGCCGGTAAACGGGATACAGACTGTAGCGGTAGGCTTATCTGACCCTTGTTGTATTACAGGTTTCCCTTTCCTAGCTTTGGTGATCGAGGCTTTAACGTCCTATTCAGAGTAGCCATTTTGACGGAAAGTGAGTCTCAGGGGCTGTAATTCTTGTTTTAAGTGGCTGGGATCAGATATAGACAAAGCTCTGTGGGCCAGTGTATTGAGAACTCCCAGTCGTTGAAACTTATGATGAAAACTATGAGCGTTCAGATAGAGATCGGTGTGTGTAGGCTTGCGATATACAGCATTCACCAGTGTATCGTTGCTGTTTTTTAAAACAAGAATATCCAGCAGTGGAAGAGTTCCATCCTTCTCCACTTCCATGGTAAACTGTATTTGAGGTCAAAGGCTGTTGAGATGCGCAAGAAAGCTAGGCAAAGTGTCTGATCCATGTGGCCAAATTACAAATTTACAAATTTAAGTTCGGCTCCTCTTGGAAACCGGTCTTAAAAATGAAAATCCATTGAATTAAGAAGCAAAGATCAATACAGCTTGATAATCAAGTTAAGTAGTTACGTTTCTTTGACACAATTTACTATACTCGCGCCATTTCCTGACCTGGCATTTAATTTACTGAAAACAGTCTTTTGTTCAGTAATGCGAATTTTGATTCTGTTTTGTCTTTGTTTATAGTTGTGTTATATTCAGTATTGCATTTGTGGTATAACATTTTATAAATATCCTGATGATGGGAGAGATGCACACTCCCGAAACGTTGATATCTAATCATCTTTTCACCTGGCTGGCTGCCCGAGAAGAAAGTGAGCGTATTCGTCGCCAGGAAAGCTTCAGGTCTTATTTTATATCATGTGTCGGTCACTTTCTGTATCCAGCACTCTACAACCTCACAGGAAGTGAACTGCAAGCTCCCTCTCCAATTTAACAAACAACTTGGCGTATTCAAAGTAATTCTTTTAGTACATCATGTCAGTAGTTTACATTTCAGTTTCAAGTAATGACAAATGTAAGTACAAATACACGTAACAAACAATAACAATGGAGATTATGGTGCGTTATTTATAATATATTGGTAACATACTTATTTGTATTATGTGACGTATTTGAGCAAAAACTGTCGGCTTTTTATGGTTGTGATGGCAACATTATTCCCTACTTTCCTCCTGGATCTCTGTTTCCAAAATTTGAATTTCTGTCTTAGCGCAAATAATATTTGTTAGAGATGGATTCATATGGTGCTAGTCACACTCCACTAATGTGGGATACACTGAGTGGAATGGTTCAGACGGTGTCGTCTATGGCTCGTATATGGGAGGTGCTGGTTCGATTCCCGTGGTCGTGAATCATGGCTGTTAAGGTGTTTTTTTTGTTTTTTTTTTTTGTCACCGGGCGAATGCTGTATATTCACCGAATTTCCGGTTTCTCCAGTTCATCTCCATTATAACTTCAGGTCATTTCTCATCTAGTGGTCTTCTTCAGAGCAGAAGTATAAGCGGGGTTCTCGGTGCTGCATCGGAAGATGATATACTCCCGGTAAACACTTCCTCCTTCCATAGGAGGGTGTCTGGATCAGCTTGGTGGGCCATTTCAGAAGCTCTGTGGGTGAGATGTGGGCTTTATTGGCCTGACCTTGAGTGTCCAACTGGTCAGTGGTAGGAGCCCTGCCCTCTTTACTGTAATTCCTTGGGATGGAAACCCTCTGTCTCCTCTCACGTCATCCTTCCTCCTGGGGATGCTCCACTTGGAGGATAGGTAAAACAGACCAACACAGGAACTCAGACCTAAGTCCCCTCTGTAGCATAATGCAATCCTAGGGAGAATGCAGTAACACAACACTGAAGGAACCCCTTTGGTTGCGGCCTGGTAGTGCTCAAGAACAGAATTTATCCGATTTAAAAGTCACGGTAGTGATGCCATGCAAATAGCGCAGCGGATGTATACTCCAGGAAGTAGTTTTTTTCTCTGATTTCATCGAGTAAAATTTAACAAAATGAAGCAAATTATGGGCACAAGAATGTCACGGTGGAAGAGCAACCGTCCTAGCATTCTCTGAAAGATGACGATAAGACCGGTGTTATGAATAGCAAAAGAAATGAGGTAAAATAGGTTTGTAGGATATGCCAATGAATATCCTACGCTGTAATAAAAATAATTATTTAATTCTTGTAGCACGTGAACATAACATAAGAGCGATTCTTTCACCGCTGCTAATGTAAAACATATATAGAATTTTGGGGAGCTAGAAGTCTATTTCGTACATATCATATGACTACCTCTAATCCCACAACGGATTTTTACAATAGTTTGATTGGGTAATAATTAAAATTAAAGTATTCCAATGTTACTCACAGCTGTTGTAAAAACTGGAAAAGTGGAAATCCTGTGAAACAACAGATGACTCATTTGGTACCCCTACTCCATGAATGCAACGCGATTACGTAAATGATGCGAGGCAAGACAAGGCACATGGGCTATTCAACTTTATAATGCTAATGGAATACGTTAATGTTGTGCGGAAAGTTGAATTAACGCGCTTTAAACTGCTGTTTTCACGACCCGCTCGCTACATGTATCGTAGCTATAGACACACTCTGCTGGACATTACTGCTGAAGTCACCCAACGTTCCTATTACCTGTGTTTCCCAGCTTACAATGGAATCGCCTACGAAAAATGGCTTCTAGGAAAATAAAGTTAATTTCAATAGATAACATGGCTTTCATTATAATAAATGGGAAAGAAGGGAAGGAAATTTTTATACTTAGCCTTTAAAAATCATTTTCGCCTCTTTTGTCCAAAAGTATTATAATGTACTTTTGCACAATAGATTGTGAATTGGGATGATTTTAGACTACAAGTTGTGGATAGTGTTGTTTATACTTAAAGGTGGTTTACCGTAATGGTTTACAATCAACTTTACAACTGGGAGCGTAGTTGAAAGGACAGGGAATCAGATGGTGTAGGTAAATGGTAAAGGGAATTTATAGTCAGGTTACAGATAGATAGATACAAGTAGCACAACTTTCTACGAAATGCCAGTTTAGTATAACATCATGATTTTCTACAATACAAGTTAACCCCGAAGTCTTGAAGAGACTTTGGGTGGATTGGTGTTGATAGCTACATTAGTACATTAAGACCCAGTCGGGCATACCTTCGAGATGACAGTGAGTGTTGAAGTGATGATTCGGCGTAGCCTCCGGCCGCAACAATACACTTTAGACTCCCCTCGCGCCTCGATAATCACCGCTATAAGTATTCACGGCCAAACCCAAAAAGAGTGGGCTAACACACGTTGAACGTAGGACCTCTTCCCTTTGATCAGCAGAAAAGCTTCTGGAACATTCCATCCGCCATGTTGGTTTAAGTCCAACAACCTGCTGATCATCCATTACCAACTACCGGGTTCAACGTCTAGTGTTGCTGCTTTTGGCATTCTTACTTGGTTAACGCTCCGAAAATATGCAAATTACGGTTTTTTTGACTAATACTCCGCTATGAGGTTTCTACATCCTTACTTCCACAAATAAATACTTTCAATTGTATAAAGAAACCTCATGCTATTAAAATTTCAAATAAATTCCTAAAGTAAATAAAGTTCCTTCACTTCACCAAATCATACACGATAGTATTAACTCTCCATTAGGCGCGCGCCTCGGCAGAACAGCGTCGGTCGCGCGGGGCTATTAGGCCTGCGTTATATTTGACATTATATGCCGTGTTTCTTTTTATTTGAATTTGTCTCTGTTTTCCACATTTTGACCTCATTTAGGTTAAATATACATTATATTAGTATAATAACACTAAATACAAATGTAAACATAAAATAGTTGTATTATAATACGAATAGATTTTGCTTTATAATTTGTATTTCAGTATACTTAAGGAAAATAACATATTCCTTTCAAACACATGCCTATGGAAATGTTCCGTTACTCAATCATCAACTAATTCGTCTGTTTTCACTGGTTAATCAGTTATAGAAAATAACGTTGAGATGTTTTCTGAAATCGAAGCGCTGCATTCCCCACATATATATTTAGTGTTGCTATTTTGTCTTTACTGCGGGTTCGCATCATTTCCTTTCCAATGATTCTGGTGCATACTGCAACTCATTTGCTATGGGATGTTCAGGTTTATAATTCTTTAGAAGTTCTTTCAAATCATTTGGAAGGACTCATGCTGTTCTTCTTTCTAGCTGTTACGGCAGTGAGGTTAAGAACAGCACTTTCAAATATTGTCTTGCGGTACATTTGTCTTGGTTTCCAAGAAAGATAACTCTACAGTTAGTATTTTCAATATTCAAAATAATGCAAAAGATTAAAATTGGCCATCTTCTTGTCGTTCTGGCTACATTGTATGCAACACAATTTATCTACTATACGAACTACAAATTTAGTATTATTGTAATGCATGACTATTTCAGGTTTTTCTTCGGAAACTTCTGACAGTTAATCCGACGAAACATGTAGTCCTGAGATCAAAAGTACTGTTTCACATTTTTATAACATTATGAAGCAAGTGTTTCATTTTTTGTGAAATCCAAACTTATACTTCTGTATTGACTAGAACCATTTGGAGAAATGAAGTTATTGGCAACTCCTTTTTTCTTCTTGCGTACTGAACCGACGAAAGAAAGTTGTCCAACACTGATACACTAGTAAGCCAAACATCCGCTGTAACATTTGTATCAGTGCAATAGATTGGTTCAGTTAGGTTTTGGACTACAGCCTCTCCGGAGTTACTTGTGGACCGCAAATGTGGTTCTTCCGGTTGCTGTTCATAATACTTGTAAATTTCCACATAAGCGTTGTAAAATAGTCCTGCATCACTCAAACAGAATGTCTTTAAGATGCACTAGTTTGGCTGCGCTCAACTTCATGGTCTTCAGCGCCCATTCAAAAACTAAATCATAGCAATAGCCACAGATAGATTTTTATAAAATTGCAACAACATGACATTAAAATAAATAACCTCAACTAGGGAAATAAAAGATCCGCTTGGCTTTGATGTGCATTGCTATTTGCTTGGCATTTTTTCTTCGCTTGACTTTGTTTTGCTTGGTTCCCTTTTTGCTTCGTTGGTCTTCGCCTTCTCTTTCGCTTAGGTTCCCTTTTTGCTTCGCTTGGCTTCGGTCTCTGCTTCGCTTTCTGCTTCGCTTTTTCCTACGCTTGGCTTCGCCTTTTGCTTCGCTTGGTTTTGTTTTGCTTTGATTCGCTTTTTGCCTCGTTGGTCTTCACCTTTTCTTCCGCTTAGCTTCGCTCTTTGCTTCGCTTGGCTTCTCTTGACTTCGCTTTTCGCTTCGTTTGGCTTGGCTTCTCTTGACTTCGCTTTTCGCTTCGTTTGGCTTGGCTTCGCTTGACTTCTCGGTTTGCTGCGCTTGGTTTCGCTTGGCTTCGCTTTTTGCTTCACTTGACTTTGTTTTGCTTTGATTCGCTTTTTGCTTCGTTGGTCTTCACCCTTTCTTTCGCTTAGCTTCAGTTTTTGCTTCGCTTGACTTCGCTTGACTTCGCTTGACTTCGCTTGACTTCACTTGGCTTCGCTTTTTGCTTCGCTTGACTTCGCTTGACTTCGCTTTTTGCTTCGTTTGGCTACGCTTGGTTTCGTTTTTTGCTTCACTTGGCTTCGCTTTTGGCTTCGCTTTTTACTTCGTTTGGCTCTGGCTTTTATCAAACCTCACTCTAACTTCACTCTATCTTGGCTCTGGCTAGGCTCTGGCTAGTCTCCCGCCCCCATCCGGTCCACCTGAGGCTTCGCTCTGGCCTCAATCTAACTTCATTCTTTAACTTAACTGGCTTCGCTCTGGCTTTGCTCTGGCTTCACTCTAACTTAATTCTGGCTTAGCTCTGGCCTCGCTCTGGCCTCATTCCAACTTCATTCTCTAACTTAATTTGCGCTTTGCTCTGGTTTGGCTCTGGTTAGGTTCCGCCTCCGCTCCGGTCCCGCTCCGGTCCCGCTCCGGCTTCGCTCTGGCTTCGCACTGGCCTCACACTAACTTCATTCTCTAACTTAACTCTGGCTTCGTTCTGATATGTCTCTGGATTTGCTTGACTTCGCTCGGCTTCGCTCTATCTCTTTGCGATTCGCTTCGCTTTGCGTTGCTTTACTTTTAGAGAACTAAGAGTCAAACGCGGACGTGGACCAAAATTTGGCATTAGCTCTCTCACCACTCAGAGGCACCCAATCAAGAGATTTGGCTCGGGACCCCGGGATCGCAAATCCCGTACCTACCGCAGTAGGACTCGGGATATATATAGCCAGTCTATCACATCTCCTCTGAGTATTTTAACTTCACACCTTCCTTTAAGTAGATCTTTTTCTCAGTTTGTTTAATTCATTTAACATGCGTGTGTGAGTTTGATCTTCACTTGTAAAATAATTTAACACTTCATTTCTTTTCATATCTTATTCATAGGCATCTAAATGTCAAATGGTGAGCAAACTGAAATAAATTCTACCTTCTTGAGGTGCTAAGCAATATATATAATTCCATGCAAAGAACGCACAGAGTATTGCTGCCTGTATTAAAAAGCTTGGTCTGTCACTACATGGACGTTGGAAATAAGCATTAGACGAATAATTAATGAGACTAAGGATGTGCATTCCAGTTCTAGCTCCCCATAAGAGAAGGTGCAGATGATCACTTTAGATACTTTCAAAGGAAAGTGTATACTAAGATAAAGTATTCAGAACAGATATGATAGATTGGCTTATGCAGAACTTTCCGACGTAACAGTTCTATGTCATTAAATACTCTGCTGTTCCCAATCCTGGTATCTATAGCTTAATTATTCCTTTAAAGCCCACACGTACCACCTACAAAACTATATAGTCTTCTCCACCAATACAATCACAACATTTTACATCTACATCCCTGTCATCCTGAACTGATCCCCACTGAACATATTTGGGCCACCACAAGAAACGGGATGACTGGCAGAAATGTTACCATCATAATGGAGGACGTAATTCAGCTAGCTGAAGACACATTTGTGAGCATTCAGCGCAGGATTGGCAATAATGATGCAACCAATAGAAGAAAATTGAAGTGGTATATATGTAGGAAGAATTATATTGGATGCAGGACAGGAAATAGTAATTCATTTGGGAGAGGATGGTAATGATTCTTCTACTGATTCTTCAAGTGGAATGGATGAAGCCCATTTTGAAACAGAGGAACCTATAAAAAACTAAACGGCCATTGAAGATATCTGAAATACATCGTGTACCGCAATAGCTTAAATACATGAAACTACCCTCATGGTAAGGGTGCAAGCAGATCACAACTTGCAGTGAGATAAGAGAACTAGTATCCTCCCCCACCATACTATTCCCTACCACTTCACTGCGCATCGGACTACCACCTCATGTGAATCAAACGTTACGGAGGCGCGCCCCTTCGTAAACTACATTTAACTATAGCCAGGGGTCTCCCAGGCCTCGCGCGACTAATAGAAGTAAGTTTAAATTTCGGCAGCCGCTAAATGACGTGCGGAATGAATTATTTATTTAATTTTAATAGAAACTTCAAGAAACTTCAATTAGGTTAAATTGTATGCTGGCCAGGGTATTTTAGGCTTGCGCATTGTGGTTTTGCTGTCTCTTATCCTTCAAGTTCATGAGCGTTTGATGCAGAAGGATTTAGCAATAAAGTGGACAGCAAGATTTAGTATGTCATGGTGAAATTAGTGAATATGTGTATTCTACATGATATTTACACTTTAATTTACCTTTTTGGTTCCTAAGTGTGAGAAATGTTGTAATGCTATATGAACGGAGGGATTTTAACAATTTTCTTCCGTCGCTAAACTCAATTTCCAACTCATTTCAAGGTAGAACTTCATTAAACTTTCTTCTCATAGATTGAATCTATACTGGTCACCCTATTTACCGATTGGCTGGCAGGTTAGTTACGGAATAAACACATTTTAAATACTGTTTATTTGAACTCAAATAAAACCGAACACCACTATGGAACACTGTTTGTAGACTTGTTTTAAAGTATATTTGCAAGTATGTAAGTTTCTCTAGATATCTATATTTCACCATTCATTATCATCACTACAATTAGGATGAAATATGCAGTGACGGTCTTGTGGGAACATACCTTTCATTATGAACGTAAGCTTCCATACAGTAAAAACTCTAACTTCACTCTATCTTGGCTCTGGCTAGGCTCTGGCTAGTCTCCCGCCCCCATCCGGTCCACCTGAGGCTTCGCTCTGGCCTCAATCTAACTTCATTCTTTAACTTAACTGGCTTCGCTCTGGCTTTGCTCTGGCTTCACTCTAACTTAATTCTGGCTTAGCTCTGGCCTCGCTCTGGCCTCATTCCAACTTCATTCTCTAACTTAATTTGCGCTTTGCTCTGGTTTGGCTCTGGTTAGGTTCCGCCTCCGCTCCGGTCCCGCTCCGGTCCCGCTCCGGCTTCGCTCTGGCTTCGCACTGGCCTCACACTAACTTCATTCTCTAACTTAACTCTGGCTTCGTTCTGATATGTCTCTGGATTTGCTTGACTTCGCTCGGCTTCGCTCTATCTCTTTGCGATTCGCTTCGCTTTGCGTTGCTTTACTTTTAGAGAACTAAGAGTCAAACGCGGACGTGGACCAAAATTTGGCATTAGCTCTCTCACCACTCAGAGGCACCCAATCAAGAGATTTGGCTCGGGACCCCGGGATCGCAAATCCCGTACCTACCGCAGTAGGACTCGGGATATATATAGCCAGTCTATCACATCTCCTCTGAGTATTTTAACTTCACACCTTCCTTTAAGTAGATCTTTTTCTCAGTTTGTTTAATTCATTTAACATGCGTGTGTGAGTTTGATCTTCACTTGTAAAATAATTTAACACTTCATTTCTTTTCATATCTTATTCATAGGCATCTAAATGTCAAATGGTGAGCAAACTGAAATAAATTCTACCTTCTTGAGGTGCTAAGCAATATATATAATTCCATGCAAAGAACGCACAGAGTATTGCTGCCTGTATTAAAAAGCTTGGTCTGTCACTACATGGACGTTGGAAATAAGCATTAGACGAATAATTAATGAGACTAAGGATGTGCATTCCAGTTCTAGCTCCCCATAAGAGAAGGTGCAGATGATCACTTTAGATACTTTCAAAGGAAAGTGTATACTAAGATAAAGTATTCAGAACAGATATGATAGATTGGCTTATGCAGAACTTTCCGACGTAACAGTTCTATGTCATTAAATACTCTGCTGTTCCCAATCCTGGTATCTATAGCTTAATTATTCCTTTAAAGCCCACACGTACCACCTACAAAACTATATAGTCTTCTCCACCAATACAATCACAACATTTTACATCTACATCCCTGTCATCCTGAACTGATCCCCACTGAACATATTTGGGCCACCACAAGAAACGGGATGACTGGCAGAAATGTTACCATCATAATGGAGGACGTAATTCAGCTAGCTGAAGACACATTTGTGAGCATTCAGCGCAGGATTGGCAATAATGATGCAACCAATAGAAGAAAATTGAAGTGGTATATATGTAGGAAGAATTATATTGGATGCAGGACAGGAAATAGTAATTCATTTGGGAGAGGATGGTAATGATTCTTCTACTGATTCTTCAAGTGGAATGGATGAAGCCCATTTTGAAACAGAGGAACCTATAAAAAACTAAACGGCCATTGAAGATATCTGAAATACATCGTGTACCGCAATAGCTTAAATACATGAAACTACCCTCATGGTAAGGGTGCAAGCAGATCACAACTTGCAGTGAGATAAGAGAACTAGTATCCTCCCCCACCATACTATTCCCTACCACTTCACTGCGCATCGGACTACCACCTCATGTGAATCAAACGTTACGGAGGCGCGCCCCTTCGTAAACTACATTTAACTATAGCCAGGGGTCTCCCAGGCCTCGCGCGACTAATAGAAGTAAGTTTAAATTTCGGCAGCCGCTAAATGACGTGCGGAATGAATTATTTATTTAATTTTAATAGAAACTTCAAGAAACTTCAATTAGGTTAAATTGTATGCTGGCCAGGGTATTTTAGGCTTGCGCATTGTGGTTTTGCTGTCTCTTATCCTTCAAGTTCATGAGCGTTTGATGCAGAAGGATTTAGCAATAAAGTGGACAGCAAGATTTAGTATGTCATGGTGAAATTAGTGAATATGTGTATTCTACATGATATTTACACTTTAATTTACCTTTTTGGTTCCTAAGTGTGAGAAATGTTGTAATGCTATATGAACGGAGGGATTTTAACAATTTTCTTCCGTCGCTAAACTCAATTTCCAACTCATTTCAAGGTAGAACTTCATTAAACTTTCTTCTCATAGATTGAATCTATACTGGTCACCCTATTTACCGATTGGCTGGCAGGTTAGTTACGGAATAAACACATTTTAAATACTGTTTATTTGAACTCAAATAAAACCGAACACCACTATGGAACACTGTTTGTAGACTTGTTTTAAAGTATATTTGCAAGTATGTAAGTTTCTCTAGATATCTATATTTCACCATTCATTATCATCACTACAATTAGGATGAAATATGCAGTGACGGTCTTGTGGGAACATACCTTTCATTATGAACGTAAGCTTCCATACAGTAAAAACTGATACAGTTGTCGTACATCAAAAGAACAAAAATATTTCTATATCGTAAATCATTTATGAAGTTGACAGACAGGCTGCTTTATTATTATCTTCTTCTTTCCCTTCTTTTTCTTCTTTTTCTGATCTTATCACTATCATTATTCATCATCATCATCATCATCGTCGTCGTCCGTCGTCCGTCGTCGTCATGGTTATTGTTATCATCCTTGCTAGGGCTTGAATTTTGATAAAAAGTTATCTTAATATGAGTAGTCATATACGATTCGAATCTGGGTCAGGGTGAGTTACCTAGATAAGGTTTTTCCGGGGTTTTCCCTTATCCTTCACGACGAATGTCGGGTAACTCTGGGCTCCATGGACCCTGGACTCGTTTGAGCATCATTTCACCCAATTCATTCACCGTCCGATATAACTTAACGTTGGGGCGGATGTAAATTAAAAAAAAAGATGCTTATTGGAAATTAAGTGCATTCTGGAACAAATACGATAGATCACAAAATGGTTTTTCTTCAGCATTTTTATAAAAAAGACATTTTTTAACATTTCCGATCATTTTCCTTCTTTTTCACGAATTTATAGGACATTTTCATCTGTAGCCCGCTTTCGGGAGGACCGGGTTCGATTCCCGTGGCGAACCTGACTCTGACCCATGAGGGATTTTAAAATAATCTGTGATTAAAGGTTCATTTATATATGTTATATGAAATAGTAGCTTTGTAAGTGTGGCAAACATGTAATTAACACAGGTCAGCGTCCTTACAGTGCTGGGGAATTTATGACGCATCAATCCGAAGAATCGCAGATTACATCATGCAATACGTGTGGATTGCATCCACAGGAAAACATCTGCAAGTTCTTCAAAATGTGAGAGAAGCGTCTCAGTTACTGTTAAAAGAAACGGCTACGACGTTCAGTAACAAGACCTCTTATTTTTATAAATAATTATGCGAAGTATTTGTTAGTGCAAATATTCTGCTAGGAAAATTAGTTCCAAATTATGAAACTTTCTTGAACGTCACACTGGTCATACAATTACAAATGAATAAATTTTGCGTAGAATTGCCTACGAAAATGTTATGAAAACACGTTAAACCGATTACGTGAATGTGTGAATGGGAAAAGAAATTTATGAATCAATTGATGAGACAACCGATTCAGAGGCGCGTTATGTGACCAATGGTACGCTAGAAGCTACTAGCGCCGGACAAATGTTTCTTCTATCCTCAGAGGTTATGGAAGCTGTTAACCACTGTCAGATTTGCAAACTGTTTGACAAATACATGTGTTTATTGTTGTCTAGTGGAATACAGCTAGACAACGAGCTCATCTTTGTAACAGACATGGTAAAGTCGGCAAAATCGATCCAATCATTGTACCGTAATGCGGTGCATAATACGTGTTTGGCCCATGATTTTCATCGAATTCATAATTTTGGAACATGTCACATCAAGATCTCCAGAAGTAGATACACTAATTTTCACAGTAAAGAAAATATTTTCGAAAGTGCCAACCAGAACTATGTATTTCAAAGATAAAGCCCCTAATATATCTTTGCCCCCGGCAGCGATTTTAACACGCTTGGGAACATGGTTAACTGCACTCTGACAATTTTCAGAAATTGCGAGAAGTGGTGAATAGCGTAGATAGGGTAGATTGTAAGGCGATCGAGAGCGCACAGGATCTGTTTTTTTTTATTTTGATACTCAATACCAAGGTAATTTAGCTTTCATTAAATACAATTTTACATTTTTAACGGGTACCATAACCCGCCTTGAAGAAAGAGGCATGACATTGGATAAGTCGATTACGTTAGTGAGGATTGCGGAAGAGGATACAAAATGTAAAAGGTGAGATTGGGGACAAACTTAGACGGAAACTAAAATTTGTGTTGGAAAAAAATAAAGTATACCAAGTTTGCCGAATTTCCGATATCTTGTCAGGAGAAAACTTCAAAACTGACATTTTTGAACAGTGGCATAGTTATATTCAAATATGCACCTATAACATCTGTGGAAGTGGAGAGAAGTTTCTCAAAGCATAAAGCAGTTTATCTGACAACCGCCGTTCCCTTACTTTTGATAATTTGAAGATGACCATGGTGGTGCACTGCAACGCTAAGTAAGGTATGCTTTGGCTAATGGGTACAGTAACTTACTGTTTCATATTTTATAAAATTGAAATTGACCTGATGTATTTTGAATTTATTTATTATTTGGTAGCAATAATTGCATTATTTACTAAGAAAATTAATTTTAAAATGTGGTTATTTGAACCATATATTCTTTATTTGTCTGTGACAGTTTTTAATTTATTATTATGAAAAAATTATTAATTTTGTTAGGTCTTTTCTTTTTACATTTTATGTGTATTTATTTATATTTTAAGGGCACTTTATAGCTCATTTTGGGGCATTTTAGGTCAACAACTTCCGGGCCCTAGTCATGGCTATTATTGTACTCAAAAACTAAATAGCATAACAGATTAACGAATTAATTCCTATGATGTTTAACTGTATCAAATGCTTTACGCAAGTACGTTTATTCACACAGGATTTATATAGATTAACAATTACCCTCTTTTTTAATTTAAATAATGCATGTTTTACTATAAATTACAGAAAATTAAGCTATTGGCAACAGTGAAAGTAGCCTTTTCAATTTTTCTAGAATTCGTGATCACTAAAAAGGTTCGACGGGATAGCTGAATCAGAGGAAAGGATTTATTGTGCATACAAATATCTCAGGTGATTAGAGCATCGCCTTCGGAGTCAAAAGTCCGGGGCTCGAGTTGTGTTCCGGATACTGACATTTTCAGTTGTGATTTAACTTTCCAACTTAGGAACTGAAGTTAGGCAATGTAAAATGGTGCACACGTATTGAAAAAATTCAGTAACATTAGATAGATTGGGGAATTGTTCTAAGAAACCTATGTGAAAAGCAGTCTATAGAATGATAGAATGTGGAATCCATGCATTGCTTGGTTTACGTAAAAATTTTGAATAAGCAAGAGTCAATAGTTTCTAAAATTATAAATCACAATGTATGGAATATGTGAAAGAAAAAGTAGAAAAATTAAAATTAGAACAAAGCTGTACCATCGGACACTCTCCCTTTCCCAACTAAATTGCGCTACAAATCTTAGCGAAGTATGAAGACAATGTTGGAACCATCATTTCTCACGTTTAGTAACCAGACACTTGGAAACCATGTAAACGTCGCAGCAGGAACATATCCCTTGATGGCCAATGAAATCCACCCTTGCTAGCGCCTAGTAAATTTCGGAAACTCTTCTCTCTGGATGTTCTCTCCCCCTCGATCCAAGGAGACTCCTCAAGCGGAACGGCAAAGAATGAATCAAGCTAACAAACCCTAACAGCTCACTTCCCTCCAAACATATTACTCACCGGGATCCACGCTCCATTTCCCTGACCTCAATGCTGCCACATTTACGACGCAAAATATCTTCCACCACACACACTTTTCCCGGAATAAAAAGTACTCCAAAATGGTCTCAAACACTTCTGGGATTTACTTTTCTTCTGTCAGTTTCATGAATGGTTGACCACATTTTCCATTAAGAGAAAATATACAACGGGGAATCCAGTGTACTTTGCTTCACACAGAACAATCGAATTACTGTGGCTCTATGCAGGAGGAGAAGTTTGAATGACAACTCCTGCGTACAAACTTTGAAATCCTATAATCGGGTAGCAGAATAGTGAATGGCACATAAGGAGTTCTTAAAAAGCCAATATTTTAGAAGTTTTAAAATTATTTTTTACTTTTACACATATATTGCAATAATCTAAACTTAAGAGTTTACTCAGGAAGGGAAAACTGATCGAAATCAATTTCTGATTTGATTTATATTCTTTTGGCGTTCAGCATCTACATTGTACAAATATTAAATATCAGTCAGTGGAATAAAAGCCCGTCTCGGTAGCATAGATGGTAGCGTGTCTGAATCACTTTCAAGAGGCCCAGAGTTCGAATCTAAGTAAGGGTGCATTACCTGGATAAGGTACTTTTCCGTGGTTTTCTCTTATCCCTAAAGACGAATCATATCACCAATTTCATTCATCGTCCGGTATGACTTAACGTTGGAGGACGTAAACTTAAAAAAAAGGTCGAATAAAACATCGTAAATCCTAACATGAATGTTACAAATACAAATGTTTAGGCAATTAAATGTTCAAAACCTTATTCGTTCATGACCTGACAATGTGAAGGACAAGCAACTCAAATTTCATTTAAAGTATTTCTTATTATAAGCTTAAACTGAACCAATGAAATCAAGAAATTCAATTGTTTGTTTTGTAACAAAAGCTACAACTATTTTACTTAAAGATTGCTTTAATACCATAAACAATAGTAAATTTTTTTAGATTTTATACGAAACAGCCTGAAGGAAATTTAAAAATGTCATCAATGATATCACGTTTCATAATAATATTAAAAACACTAGTAAAATATGTTATTGTATATGTCTGAATGTTTTCTTTATATCTATCTAGGTTAAGTAGAAAATGTCTCGGAATTGAAGCATATGCATATATTTAAAACAACTTTATATATAAGGTATTTATATTATTAAAATGTTTAATGGTTCGTTCCGCACTTTTGGATTAGCCTGAAGCGGTACTTTCTCTCTCTTGGGGTAACGTACCTGAATCTTGGTATAACGTCAAAATAATGCGAAAAGAACCTAAGAAATAAAATAAAAATTATGAAATAAAATCAATACTTTTTGTTTCGCTGTTAAGCTTGCGTTCAATAAGGATTTAAAATATACCCATAAGAAAGATCACTTCATTAGTTGGAACGCTCTTTATATATTTTACACAGAGGATAAATGTTAACTGTGCTATTGAAGTTGGAGGTAGGAAATATAACTAATATTGGGTCTTATAACAAGAGTGTTCTATCTTTCAATTTAAATAGAATACGTTCTATAGATGACAGAGGTTGGCTTTTGGAATGTAATTAATCTCATTACTTCTGGAAGAGAACATCAGTTAAGTGACCGCGGCGACAACGTCGGATTGCGTGTTGACCTAATTTTCAATGACAGAAAAACGTAAATTAGGTCCAACTTAACGAATAACACGTGTGATGTTATTCATAAGATCATTTACTGTTTCTGGCTTGTTGGCGTAAACTAGAGATTTAACAAAAACGCACAAGAAGTAATACAACGGCGTTAAATCACATGATCTTGGTGGCCAGTTAATTTCACCATCACGGGATGTGATGAAACCTGTGAACTTCTGCTTTAAAAGATCAATTGTTTCAATAGGGGTATGACTTATGTTCCTATTATCCTTCTGGAACCAGATATTTCTGAGATCCATAACATCCATTTGAGGCCGAAAGTATTCCATTATAAGTGCACGGCTTTACGCAATACACGGACGGTTTGACGAATAGATGATACATTTTGATAATACATTTTCACAATTTCCACGCGTTGCTGAATTCTGTAACGTTTCATTGTTATTTATCAATAACTTTAGCCACATGAAAAAAATTACTGCTGTAACTCAATAAAAATAGTAGCTGTCTCATGTTAAAGATAGGACACACTTGTTGAAAAACCCTTTACTAATATATTTAAAAATCCTAATATGATATTCATAATTACACATTTGAGTACTATAGAAACTTCAGAGGTTTGCAAATTATTAGACTAAATCTAAATTTTTCAGTTTTCACTTAGAAAAGAGATAAAAATTACATTGTTTTAAACCTAACACAGTTTTACATATTGTTTTAGCTCTTGTGTGATAATTTAAGATATATTGCATGTCAATGTAGGTAACATGTTTCCATAAATTTGACAAGAATGTACTTTAGTGAGCTACGCCCATATTTACTATGGTGTATGCTTAGTGTTTACAGTATCGTTTCTTTGGTTTTTAATGAGAGTTGGTTGTCAGCTCTAAGGCCTAGGTGTCACTATTTCTCCATCTTCTGTAAGCACATCACTTAAAGAGAAGAATTAAATGCTCGCAGACTACGCCGAAAGGCAAAAATTACTCCTCAAATGGCACTAAAACGTTTGGAATGGGCTAAGGGATTACAACATTGGATTGGTAATGACTGGGAGACGGTTTGTTTCTCAGATTAATCTATATTTTAGATTTCTGATGGAAAATCCTTATATACGAGGCGAAGATCAAATGAATTCCATCGAAGTTGTGTAGAGCAGACAGTCAAACACCCTACATGGGTCATTGTATGGTCTGTAATGTCTGTCATTGGCCCCGGGAGACTCTACAGAGTTGAAAACAAAATGAAACAAGATCAGTACCTCCATGTTCTGCAGAGCAGATTATTACCACAAGTTCAAAATTGGTATCCCGATGGTGAATTCATTTTATTCATGACAGTGCCCCGTGTCACTAGGCAAAAACTATTACAAACTTTCTTCAGAGCGAAGAAATCAGTGTCTTGCCGTGGCCAGGAAACATCCCTCATATGAATACAATTGAAAATGTATTGTCTACTGTTAAAAGGAGGTTAAAGCAAAAGAAAATTACTACAAAGGTTGAACTTATCGAAAGTCTTGTCAAAGTGTGGCACAATGACGAAGAAATCCAAGAAAAATGCAATGTCCATAGCATGCCTATGAGACTTAAAATCTTAAGAACAAAGAAAGGCATACAAAATATTATTTGATGGCTAAAATATAACCATTTTGGTTAATATTTCTTTGCCTTAAAATATAAGAAATTTTAAGATATGCAATACAGGCATTAAATGTACAAAAATATATTTACTAGAAATAAAATGCGCAATATAATAAATACTGTTTAATAAATGTTAGAGAAGCGTATACTGATTAATAATTTGCGATTATGCTACAACTTTTTTATCCTAATATTTTCTAAAATGGAAAAAATTTGAAAAAATCAGCTTTAGTTTAATAATTTGCAAACTTTTGTAATTACTTCTCATGTATTTATTTGTTTATCTATCTATCTGTCTGTCTATTTATTTAATTGTGCCACAGTAGAGCAATACTGCAGGTGAAATAGTTCGTGGAAGTTATTATATGGGAAATAAAAAAATTATTGCTTTCAATACCTAAAATCTGCTTATGTTATTAAACTTTATAGTACAGAACTGATAGCTATTTATTTTTCACGTTTATGAACAAATGATATTAAAGGTAAACATTTTTTCTTTTACCCAGGATATAATTGTGTCGTAGTTTCCAGTGTTGACTGGTAAATGAAGACTGAGGCAACCTCAGAGTTTACAAACTTTGTTCAGGGTACACATACACACAGGGGCATCATTAGTTCTATGAAAACATGTTAATGGTGCAGTAATACTGCTCTTATGTGGTAAATAACTACAGCTGCCCATTCTGTGTACTAACGCTTAGTAAAACAAACAGCTTCATATATATTATGAAAATGTATAATCAGGATAACTGATTAAAAAGCTAAAAATCATGTTAATGTTTTAAGGTTACTAATATGTACATTTTCTCAGCTTTAAATTATACAAACAAGGTTTTCCCAAGCGAGTAATATTCACTCATTCACACTATAACTTGCTATTTGTTTGATGTATTATGGATTGCCTAATGGATGGAGGGAGGGAGGTAGGGAGGGTGGGATGGGGGAGGGGTGGGTGGGTGGTTTGGAAAAGAGATCCGATAGTAGGTTTATCTGATAAATAATTTTTTATGGTTTAGCGAATTTTAATATTATAGTCCAAAATTTGCTAGGTTAATATAGCCTTATTCTAATTAACAGCATATTTCTTAACATTTTGTATACCTATGAACTAATTATCTTATTAACAATGTCTGTTGCATTCTTCTCCGGTTGTGTGCAACAAGCTAAAATAACTATTCATTTTTCTTAGCGGTGGCTTAGTAATATGATTTGCAAGTCATGAATGAGAGCATTTATAATTCATTGGAATCCTTTCACTATTACCAGTTAACACAGACGAAAATGTGTAAGAAATTATTACTTTCTTTGCATAAATGTTATGTTCAAATATATTAACACTGGAGCATTTTTTTTACTTCCAACTTAAAACTGGAAGAAATAATAAGACTGTGATAGTTTGATTGTCTCTATAGTCAGGATTAACGGGATGACTTCCAGAATTTTAGGTTGTGATTTCAGTTCCCGGATGATTCCCTGAGTAAGTGAGTAATTATGTTTGTCACAAAGGAATTAAAGTAGGGGGAAACTGAAACGGTAGTGAGTTATTACAAACCAGTGTGACCACTTAAATTAATAAACAAAGCAATAAACGAAATATAAGAAGCATAATCATTTCACTAATAAAGCGTAATTTGATTATTAGTTGTCATTAATTACGAATGTAGGAAAACATCAGTATTAAATTACTTGGTATTTCCTAACCAATATTCCACAAATTACTCTCACAACTGCATATTCGTACATCTACTTCATGTCAATTGAGATAAACATTGCAGAAACTTCTGTATTGCAGCTATGTGTTTCTTTAGATACAAAATAATCAGGGGAATCTAGTTGGCTTTAAGCAGTAGTCGATTATTTTTTAAAGGAGGTCGCGATGTGAAATGCTTTGAAATTTCGCTGTTCATCTATGAGAGAAAGAGAGAGAGAGAGAGAGAGAGAGAGAGAGAGAGAGAGAGAGAGAGAGAGAGAGAGAGAGAGAGAGAGAGAGAGAGAGAGAGAGAGAGAGAGAGAGAGATAGAGAGAGAGAGATTACTTCCCAATTGAGAAAAAATTTAAATGTTTTAAAGTTCAAATTGGTATGAAGAGACATCTTGGAAACACTTAACTCCACAAAGGGACAAATTAAAAAAAAATTGTCCTTTTTAAAAAAGAGATCTACATTTTTATGTAATAAAATGTTGTCCATCTCTTACAGTTTACTGTTTCTGAAAATGTCATTCCAATGAAAGAGGAATTTAGAGGGCATTTAAAAAGTATACATTTCATTTGTGATACAAGCATCTTGAATAAATGATTCTTTAATTGAAATAAATTGAGCCATTTGTTAGAAAATATTTTTCTAGAAAATTTAGCCACATAAAGTTATATTTTCTTGAAAATCTTGGAACACGCTGATGCTAAATAAATTAACTGTGTTAAAAGTTAACCACTGGCGCCACAGCCCTACTATGGCCAAGACCTACAACCCGACCGCCGGCCTCACGCCCACTTGCGCACGGCAGAGGTGGGCGATCATTAAACCGATACTGGGAGGAGATGTAGTCACCATCTCGGCATCTCCCAGCCGGAACAATTGGTTTTCCTCACGATGCTGAGTGGGCACCGGTCTTATATCCGGGACATAAAATCCGTACCCCATGGGTGGGACCCAACCCGGGCCTCTTTGCGTGGCCAGGGACCAAGGCATGCTGCCTTAACACGATACGCCACGGCGCAGGATACATCATCTGTGTACTTAGACTATTTGTTTTTTAGTTATGCTGTTCGAAGAATGACAATTGGATATACACACCAGACACCACTCACATAAAGCTATTTTCTTTCTCAAAAGGTCCTTTTTGTTAACGTAATCTGAAAACATGTATTACATTTTTCAACTAAATCCTCCTCCTAAACTTCTGTTTCCTTGGATCTTTTCTCCGTAATTTTGATTTAATAAAATTGGTTATAAGTGTTTCAATATTTTTTCGTCATATGTTGAAAAAGCTTCCGTCAAAAATGAAAACAATGTGTTCAATCTTCTGGGAACAGCATCTGAAACGTTTGAGAAAAACATAAGCTTGCTATCCAAAAATGTGAATCTGTTTAAAATACCAACCGCTTTCCTTATTATTCTTTTGATTTTTCCGATAGCTATACCTTTATCAATTGATCAGTCGTGTTTTTTCTTCCTTTTTTCTTTCTTCTTTCCCTGCCTTCTTGGTTATATGAAGTAAATAAAATTTCAAAACTAGCACATCGTGACCAGCTTTCCAGATGTTTGATCATCACTTAAGCCTACAGTATGCTTCAATTCTCATTAAACTTAGACGAGCACACCAAATTTTGATTTATGAATTCATAGCAATGTTATTTATGTTTGAAGAAGACAGTTCCAAATTTAACGCATCCAGTAGTGGTCTTTATTACTTTTGAAAATAATATATTAATGCAATAGAAAAATCTTTCCTTTATAAGTTATAATTAAAGTATAAAATTGTGCAACATATATCTACCAAGCTAATGTATAGCTAAAATTAGCTGTTATATTTTGAATAGATGAACGTAAACGAGATCCAAAATTTCATGCAGAAATGAAGTACTGGAGTTCCTTGCTTATCGTAGCAGCTATAAGAATTATAGTTGCAATATTAGGGCCCATAAAAGTTTCATACAGCTTTGCTTTTCTTATATTGTCTTAATTTAAGGGATTTCACTGTGCTTTGGAATCTAACCTAGCCAAATGCCTTGGTAAACATTATGGTCGCAGTATGCTTGAAAATGCAGTTAGCCTAAATGTAAATCAATAGATAAGTTTTGGCGTTTGTAGTCAACTTTATATTCGATGGAAAACTAGTTCCCTCTCCTACACTAAAATAAATTAAGCAAAGTCATTATAACAGATTCATAATCTTTTTATTTAAGGTCAATTTTTGGTATAGTCAAATCTTCAGGTGTAAATGTATATGGTGAATATGTTCCAGGAAGGTACAATTCAAAATATGGATAATATTTTGCATAATCAAGCATTGGACACATGTATTCGATTCAAAGCGGTACATTGTTCTAACAAAATTAATAAGTCTAACGCCCACTAGCCCTTGCAGTTATTCCAAATCTTCACATACAACATATACTGAAGTGGTCGTGTGGATCGAACTCAGTTTCAAAGGGTTTAGATCCGGGTCTCCTCAGTTTTATTGCACTTGATGTTTCTTATTTCGTATTTTCAGAGACCCTTTTAAGCAAATGGACTATAAATTGCAACTTTTGATCCCTAAGCTCTCTTTACTTCTGTTGTGCTTGAGCAATTTTGATCCCAAAACTATATTTTTATGCTTGACGTTAGTGTCCCTGGCTTTTTTTTAAATTTTTAGTTCAATTGCTTAGCACAGTTGATGCTATACAAATTGTGGAGCTACATACATACTATACATAATAAAATTAAAGTATACAGGGATGGAGGATACTTCTATTAGAGTCCTCAAGGAAACTTGTCTGATTAGTGTGAGTATAAATTAAATAATTTCTTCATTACAGAATAAATAAACATTATAGAAATAAAATGTCTTGTGGCAAGCGTGCCTTCAGTCTTGGTGCAGAATCAAGGTGACGTCCCAGTTGGAACAATAAAGCACCTGATACATAACGAAGGTGAGCAAAGGATCTGCTTGTCGTTGTAGAGATGTACTCATTAATGCTGACTATGTCGAATTGTCTCTGCAGCTGTGCATTCAGGATGTACCACGGGTCGTTCGCAGACAATCGTAATATCCTGTTTTGAAACACCTGGAGTTGGTGAATATGAGTAGGTGAAGCACATGCCCATACAGGACTTGAATATAGAAGAAGTGGTCGTAGAATACTCTTGTAGATTAGCAGCGTACATTCGATTCGTAAAGAGAATTTGTGGTTCAGGTTGGGATACAACTTGTGAAGACGAGCATAGGCTTGATTTCGTTTGTTTTTGATATGTGTACTCCATGTCAACCGACGATCAAGATGGACGCCAAGATATTTGACTGCACAAGAAGGTGACCAGGGGACTTCAGTGTTATAGAGTCGTATATTTGTCGGAGCAGCAGGCCTGCGCAAGTTGAAAAGCTTAAGAAGACATTTGCTTGAATTAAGTGCGATACGCCAGCGAGATAACCAGTGCAGGAAAAGGTTCAGGGAAGACTATAGGGTTGCAACGGCAGTTTCAATAGCGAAGTTGGAGGTAAAGATGACTGTATTGTCAGCATACAATCACTCAATTCATGCCAGAGGATCCACTCCCATTAGTCCTGGACCCGTAGGACCAAGGACCCGGGCCTCCTTCTACCAGGGAGTTACCAAGCTGTCCTAAAAGGGCGCCCGGCACCTTCGAGGCTCTTTCCATAGGGCAAGACCTAAAGACTAACAAGCCCCCATCTGGTCCTGTGGACTCAAGACGGGATGGAAGTGGATACGCCACTTACGCGCGCCAACTCCAAAATTGGAAGGCTACCGATATGACCTCTGTGGGGCCGCCTGGTGATCCAGCACACCTACTAGCTATGCTGGCTAGTACGCGGGAATATTAATGGCTTCCCTCAACCCCGTCCGGAGGCGTACCTGATCTCCCACAGGTATCGGGAAATATCGTATAATAACGGGTATCGTCAGCAAACAGTGCAGTACTTGTTTCAGGAAGTTCAGGCATGTCAGCAGTATATAGACTGTAAAGAAGAGCGCAAGGACGCTACCCTGGGGCAAGCCGGCTAAAATAGTAGGGGTTGAGGAATGCTTTGAACCAAGACGCACAGAAAATTAGCGTTGCCGAAAATAGCTAGTAATCAAGCCAAGTAAGTAAACCGGAAGACCTAGGTCATGTAGTTTATAAGGGAGGCCGTCGTGCCACATTCTATCAAATGCCTGATCGAAATCTAGAAATGTCGCCACAGTATGCTCTTTGGCGTCAGCTACGAGCAATATGTTCAGTATGTCTCAGGAGCTGATGAGCACTAGAATGAGTCTAAATCCAAACTTTTGGAGTGGTGTAACTGAGGTTTCAGAAGAAGCCGTTTATGAATGAGCTTTTCCAGAAGTTTGGACAGAGTTGGTAAAATACTGATTGGTCGATAGCTCTATGGGGAACTAGGAGGTTTGTTAGGCTTTTGCAATGCAATAATCTTAGCAAATTTCCAGGCATTAGGAAAATATCCAATGTGGAAAATAGTATTGTGAAAAGAGGCCAGAAATGCGATGGCCTTTTTTGTGAAGTGTTTCAATACAACTGGTGGAATAAGATCGTTTCCAGGGGCCTTCTTATTGGGGAGACATTGAATAATAGATCGTACCTCGCTAGATGAAACTTCTTCACCTAATATGTAATAATAATGAGAAATTGAGCAAGATGTCTCCGGGGAAAGAATTGGATTTCTTATTCGGATGATCCAGGGTTTCACTATCATCAAGTTATACACTCTAATATTGAATGTTTCCAGGCGAATGCAGGGTTAATTTCTCAGTTACCATGATTTATTTTCCTAATTTCCGTTTGTTTTCGTCTCCTTTTCATGTTTTAGGAGTGCCTTTAAAGATAATCCCATTAGTACACGTGGCCAGATGGTCGGGTGCTTCAACTATATAGATGGTATTACCCGTTGACATTGGAAAGATGCTTGTATGAACAGCTCTAGGTGTGGGACGGGTCTTGAAGCTTAGTACTAGCAGGAACTTCTGTGTGTCTCAGGGACCTTTTCGCTTCCTGTGGCTCCTCCTTACTTCCTTGGGGCAAGAAGGTAGTCGCAATAGATCTCTCATGTATAAGGTGACTCTCCACTCTTACACGCTGCATGAGGTTCCCTAGAACTTCCAGTCTCCTGTAAGACTTTTGTAATTTCAATTACATAAAGGGTAAAGTACGGTATAATTGTATTAAATTATGTGATATATAACACTATAACTTTGGAAGGGGCCATAATTATCCCAATTAAAATGTAACTCTTTATAGTATTTTAAATATATTTGAACGTTTTTCTTCAGATTTCACTACCTTTACTAATTTGCACTTCTCTTCATGTAGATATCCAAATTTTATATTTACTCCATTTTATTAAGCTCACTACCTAGAACAGCGAGAAGGTACATTTTAATACCGTATGTTTAAACCTTATATTATTTATAATCCGCAAATTATTGCTATTAAAAATACAGAGACAAGGTCAACAATTTGTAGATAAATTCAATATTAATAATAATGATAATGATAACGATAATGACAGTGAAAATGATGATAGTAAGAGTAGTAATGGTACTAGTAATAGCAGGAGGAGGAATGAGGGGTGGAGGAGGCGCAGGAGGAATTCATTTTTACTTATTCTTTTACTAGAATTCATTGCATACTCATTTTATCAGTGTCTTCTGTAGAATAAAACATATTCAACCAAGGAAAAACTTTTCTCCAGATGCTTTATTCTTTAAAATAAAAGAGCCATGTTTTGCGGACGGTTAATAAAATGGGCCGTGCATCCTGTTATGGCTGCGTTTCTCAGCGTTATTCCTGATATTCTTCCTATTTTTCCATAAAAGTGATTAAAGGTATTGATAACTTTTTTGTAACCTTACAACGATATTAATGTTGTACAGATATTCCAGTGTTGTTGCTCTTCATTTACTGCTGTGTTTGCTTTTATATAAGATTTAAACAAACTTGCGATACTGAATTCGTTGTTTCTATGGTGATTGGTGTATTCGTAAAATCTTTGAAATGTGCGTCAATTTACATATGAGCTCTGAAGTGACAGCTTAATGTTCGTGTATTTTGGTGCACATGTGTCAGACGTTCAAGAAAAACAGCTTTACTCCACTTTACGAACATGTGTTGAAAAATTCCACTGACGTTATTAAAAAATTGAAATGCTGAAGCATTTATGCTTGTTTCAGCACTGCCTGCATCTTCAAATGAAAATGGTTTTGATAGTACCGAACATGACTTTATTCATGTTAATCTGTAACATCTAAAACCTCTCAGATATAATGCACCTTGATTTAGTGATTTGGATAATGTAAAAGCTTTCGCTCGATGGAACTGCTAAAACGATTACAAAATGACATCATAGCTGCTACGAAATGGGCTTACGCAGCTGAGCTACCGTTTCCAGTTTTCTTTTTCTTTACGTTGATTTCGTTTAATATTCTCACAAGGGTAACGACGATAAAAGTGCAAAAAAGGAGGATGTAAGAATAAAATAACACTAAGCGTATATTGGAAGCCGGCTGTATGAAAACCTCGAGTATTATTAAATGTCCGGGGGGAGGTGTTTCTTTCTTCCATTACTGTGCGTGATGTAGAGGGTGTTAAACCAACTCCATAAAAGTAACGCCTTTAAAAGTATTCTACAATCTTTCCACCGCTACGCCAGCCAGGAAATAAAATAAATCGTGAATGTGTCTGGTAAAGCAGAGAGGCGACGCAATAGCAACTTTTATTAAATTCCGTTCCGAAGCAGGGAAGACAACTGTCAAACCACGCAGCGACGGTACCAAAACCGCACGAGCAGCACGAGACGTTCAGTGGTTCCCAGGAACACTTGGGTTTTCACTAACCTCCGTGTCACGGTAACATGTGTGAGTAAGTGCGGAATTCCCAGTTTCGAGCCAACTGACATTTTGGGTGCCCAATTTTCCGAGTACGCAGCAACTCTTGCTACTGCGTTCTTGTACACAAGAATTTCCCAGATAATTTGCACGTGACCATAATTAAATTTAGAACAGGCATACTCCTATCCCCGCAGTAAATTATCGGTACTTAATGTCTTGTTTCTTAGCAAAATACTGTACAGATTCAAGTTCAAACAGAAATAATGTATAGTTAATTCTCATAAATCGCTTTCCCAATCTTTGAAACAATCTTGGAATTTTGCCTTACTTCGAAAAGCTGTCGAACCTATGTGTTCGGTTAAAACTATTCGTATGACCAAATTTTTTTAACAACATCATCAAATAGTCACGAAGTTAAGGTACACACCCTTTCTATTTATTCCAGTAAATTTTCTGAGACTTACAACGTCTGAGGTCACATCTGCGCATTTTTTATTATTTGTTATTATTTTTTTTATTTTTTTTTATTTTTTTATTTATTTTTTTTATTCTTTTAGACATGAAATTCGTTAGCATTTGCCATTGATTGTTAGGTTACATAGATATAAGTATTACCTTACTATCTTTTAAAAGTTTCCTAACCTATAAAATCATACACTAACTTAAAGCATTTTTAATTACATAAATCCTATAAATCCTCTAATGTAGCTTTTAAACACAGCGTGTTAATGAACCACACCGAAATATTTTAAGAACGAGTCTGGCCTCAGCGCCTGAACAGAGCGGACGTGCCGTGTGACGTGTGTTGTTTACTTTTCGGGTCGCGGCGACGTACGTACTGAGTGCCAGAGCGGCATTCACCGATAGCACAATTGTGCCCACACCTTCCCGTGTTTATTTCTAGTCAAAGTTCACTAATTGTGGAAAATGGAAATGTATGAAAGGAAAAATACCATCAGGGTAAAATTCACGCTAAATGCGACGAAGCCCACAGCTTATGAGGTGCATGATTTCATAGCAGATAAGTTACGGTTAAATGCGGAAAATGTGGACACCATTCAGTTAATCGCCAGTGAACGCGCAATTTACATAAAACTGATATCGGCTTTGTTAATGGAGAAAATTTTAAACACTTTTCCGGAGGAAACAACGTTCACATATATGAATGGGGAAGTTACTAAGGTAAAAATCGAACATGTTACCGGGAATGCAATCAATGTGCGTGTGTTTGATGTACCACCAGAGCTCCCAAATGAAGTGCTAAAAGCAGCACTGAAAAATTACGGTACGGTGTATGACATTCGAAAAGAGCAATGGGGACGTCAGTACCGTGTGCCGGTGTACAACGGGATAAGAGCTGTAAAGATGCAGCTGAAGACAAATGTGCCCAGTTATATCGTGATCGGCAGCTACCGTTTATGGGTGTCATATGCTGGCCAACCCCGATCGTGTTATATCTGCCATAGTACAGAACATCTAAAGGAGATATGTCCACACCGATCGACACAGTTGCGACCGGCCGAGGCGGTACCGAGGAACGACACGGCAACCACATCTGTGGCAGGGAGCGTGCAGAAGGAGGAAGACCAACCCATGGCTGACAATCCACTGCCGGCACTGGCCGGTGAACAACAAGAGGAGCCGACACCAGAGGAGCTGATCGCAGTGGAGAAAAAGGATTATGCCACCGTGCTTCGCGATAGTCCTGGGAAAAGAGGCATTCAGCACACCACGAAGGGGAAGGAGCAGACCGGAAGTGCCTCACTGATGTCTGAGACAGCTACAGAGGAGGAGACACCTTCCAATGAAAAGAAACGAGTCAAGAGGGCAAAGTCACGCAAAGCTAATAAGGCAGAAACGTCTTGGAGCAGCCAGATGGAACAGGAGCAGGAACTGGCTGCGTGTGTGTCTGCAGAACAGCCTGGAAGACAGATGTTACCACCAGAGCCCGCAACCACGACGGCAACAAACCAGCCAACAATAGCTGCTGCACATTTGGACAGCAACGTCAGGGAGGAGCGAGACAACCAGCTTTCCTACAAGGTTTGCCGTACAGGTGAGGACAAGGGAAAGAGGAACTCGGAAGAGGGTGGAACGTCAGAGCCTGTGCAAAGGACCGGGTACCAGGCGGCGGGTGAAGGTGCTGTCGTCAGTCCGCAGAAGGTTACAACGGACGGGGCTTCAACTGCGCGACGTTCTGTGCGTGACCCTCGGCTCCAAGTTCGTGAAATGCAACAGAGTTACAAAGATAGTGGTCCGTCGACTGCCGATGAGGGCGCAATGGCGAACGGGGGAAAGCAACACACTCAGTTGGTGCGGAAAGATGCAGAATCGGGTTCACCGCATCTCACGGTGCAGGACTGGACACAGCAGGAGACGGCGTCTGATCTCCAAGTAAGGGAAGAGTCACAGCTGCAGACTACTCAGGAGTAGGCACTCAGCCAGCAACATACACCCAGCAGTGACAACTACCCTCATTAGGATGATATATTTAAGAACAATAGCCACCATAAATGTGAATGGCTGCAGGAATATAGTGACCCAGAAACTGCTCAATACTTTTCTGCTGGTGAATAACATTGACATCTGTTTTCTACAGGAAGTGAACACATTCAATTTGGATAGGCTTTACTCTTATGATTATAAGGTGAATCTCGGCGTAGAAGGAAGGGGCACTGCCATTGTATACCGGAAAGGACTTCATCTACAGAATTTTCAGATGGACCCATCTGGCCGGATCATATCAGCGACATTGGACGACACAGTGTTAATAAATATTTACGCTCCGTCCGGAACGCAAAATAGACAAGAACGAGAGCAGTTCTTTCAGAACGCTTTAACTACACATTTGTTGTATGGTAAGGAATATTTATTAGCAGGTGACTTTAATTCCACTCTCTGTGCCAAGGACCAAAAAGGGGCGCCCAATTTTAGCATCATGCTCCAGAATTTTGTGTCGCAACTACAACTGCAGGATGCATGAGAACTAAAGCATGGAAATGAGGTGGAATTCACGTTTATTAGGAGCACATCAGCATCGCGGATAGATAGGGTTTATATCTCGCCAGGGATAGTTACTTCTGTACACCGAATTTGCGTTCTACCTGTGGCGTTCAGTGATCATCACGCAGTGATCTGCCAAATACAAATTGCGGCCATTTGTGCTGAAGTTGCCGGACGGGGATACTGGAAGCTCAATAATTCCATTTTGGAGGATGCCGACGTTCTGGAGAAGTTTCAGACGAAATGGCAACTGCTACAATTCTCCTTTTGCAATGCATCTAGGAAGAGTGACTGGTGGACTGTAACGGCAAAACCGGCTATTCGTTCACTTTTTAAACAGATAGGAATTCTGAAGGCAACGACAAGAAAGGAGCGTTTACAGTTCTACAATGAAGTCCTATGGGACTTGTATACGAAGCAACGGGAAGGTTACGATGTAAATGTCAAGATCAAGCAGGTGAAAGAAACTATCAAAATGCAACAACTGCAGCATCTGGATGGATATAAAATCAGAGCAAAGGTTCAACACCCACATGAGGAAGAACGGAATTCCTTTTACTATTTTGCAAAGGAACGAAAGAAGGGGCGTACCCGATGCCCACGTACACTTCAAGATGTGAACACTGGAAACACATTTACAGGGACCAGGTCTATCCTTCACCTTATAGCAGAACACTTTCAGACTTTATTTCACAAGGGATCAGATGAAGGTACCCCACCGCGGTATGAGGCGTGGCCGCTGTTGACAACTGGGGTTACCCAGGAAACGGCCGACTTACTCACCCGAACCATTACAGAACAAGAAGTATTAGAAGTCATACAAAAAACCAGTAAACATACGTCTCCAGGTCCTGATGGCCTTTCCTATGAATTTTATAGGACCTGTTGGCCCATTATAAAACGTGAAGTGATGGCAGTTTTGGTGGAGTTGTGGGAAACAGCGCAGTTTCCCGAAACGTTTGCAGATGGAATTATCACATTGTTGCCAAAGACAGCACAGCTTACTACTATGAAGGATTTTCGCCCAACAACATTGTTGAATGCTGACTATAAGATATTTACCAAAGTCATAGCAAACAGGTTGAAAGAAGCGTATACAGAAATATTACACTGCAACCAAGCGGCGATCTCGAAGCGCAATATTATTGTTACGCTGGGAGAATTGCGCGATGTCCTCATACATTTGCAAAGGGAACAGCAAGTGGCGGCCTTGATAAGCTTGGATTTCCAACAAGCATTTGATAAAGTGCAACATGCGTATTTATGGCAATGTTTAAAGGCGGCGAAATTTCCAATGCACGTGATTAAAATTATACAAGGCCTTTATGGTACAGCAAAATCCCGGGTGTTATGGAATGGCTGGCTTTCCATTCCAGTACGAATAGGCCGGTCAGTGCGTCAAGGTTGCCCGTTATCAATGTTATTAAAGTCATTGCTTATGCGGATGATGTCACAATTGTAGCGACAAACAATCACGATATGGCAGCCCTACGGAATGGATTGGAGATCTATACAAGGATGTCCGGTGCAACGTTAAACGTACACAAATCTGAGATATTATTGATTGGAAAGTGGTTGGAACCAGTACAAACACTGGGAATGAAATGTACTACCACCACCAGGATACTTGGTATCTCTTTTGTGGGAGATATGGAAGCCACTATAGTTTACAACTGGAGAGAGAAAGTCAACCACTTGCGATACTCTTTATTGTTGGAGAGGGCTCGGAACCTGAATTTGATGCAGCGAATTTGGTACATACATATCTATGGTCTCAGTCAAATTTGGTACTTAGCGCAGATACTGCCAATTCCGAAACGTGAAGCACAGAGACTTGAGCAACTGCTTGGCTATTTCTTATGGACTGGGAAAGCCTACAGGGTGGGCAGAGAACAGTTACGATTGCCGCAATCCAAAGGTGGATGTGGACTGGTGGACATCGCCAAGAAATGCATGGCCTTATTAGGCAAAACTGCTGTCAGATCACTGGGTGGTAGTGGTTCATCGATAGATGGGAGTTTCTGGCAGGATCAGATACAGCACGCTCAGAGGATATATCCGGGATTCAAACCCATTGTTAACCATCTGAGAAATCTGCTGGACACCAGTGCTGACCTCACAGTTTTTGAATCAACGAGAAAACAGTATCAGCTGCTCAATACATCGCAGTGTACACCCAGGATTGAAGAGAAAGAGAATAGAGAATGGAAAATGATATGGAAGAATCTCTTCAATAAATTTGTCCCTACTGATTGGCAAGAGACAGCATATGAAGTATTAAACGAGACCATACCAACAGCGGAGAAATTATGGCGCCATGGCCGTACAACATGTAACAGATGCCAAATTTGTTCACAAATAGACACCTTGGAACATAGGATTGCCTCTTGAAAACAGGTGCATAATATCTGGAGGGTGCTCAGAGACTTTATTGGAAAATGGTGTCCGCCGGAGTTTCCACCATGTCTTCGAAGGCTACAGAGACTGGAATTCAGTTTTAAAGACACGGCGCTCTACAGGTGTGCGATCTGGTTGGTAATGGGAACGTTACACTGGATAATGCAGAAAAATCCTGGAAATGCGGCATTACAGAGGGAATGGTTTGAATTCCTGCGAAGGGAACGTTGGAAGCTAATCACAGCGGGGCTCAGTGATTCTATGGAGCCTTATATCATCCGATTTGAGCTCCATTATACTGGTTCCGAAGTCAACTTCCATCCCAACATCTAGACTGGCTGCTTTCATGGAGCGCAGACAACCTTTAGCAAGATCAATTTGCTCGCCACAAGTTGCTCAGAACAGTGTTCCTTCAGATAGTTAGGCAATCCTTTGCAAGGACTATCCGCTCAGATGGACGCAAATGGAAGAAAAAAAATAGACTGGCTATAGAAGCGCAATACTGTAGCCTCAAATACTTCAAACAAAATTTGAAAAATTGGCACCTTCTTAATCCATTTTATCATATTGCTGAGTGTTTTAATTGTAAGATTAACACTGTACTTTTAACTGTATTAGCTTGACTTAGGTTGCAAACAACAGTTGATGTAGTTTCTATGACCTGAAGGAAAATATGTAAAAAATAAATAAATAAATAAATAAAAAACAAAAAAATAAAAAATAAAAAAAATAAAAAAAATGAAAAAAAAAATAAAAAAAATAATAATAAAAAAAAGAACAAGTGTAGAAATCTTAAACAAGTAATTTGAGATAGGAGCCTTATGCCCAGTTGGAAAGTACTAGTACGCCACTGAAAATGATTATACCACTTGAGAGCACAACACACGAAAATAAAGAGTCGTGTCAGAGCACTCCCTTTAGCGCAATGGTTATGATTGGAGCCCGGATTTTATGTAATAACAATTTAAGAAATATGCACATAAATATGTAACAAAATATTGTGAAATATGTAACTAAATATGCAATAGAGCATTTATATGTAAAATATAAATGTTATTTGTTTGCTGTTAAAAAGAATTCCACATAGTCTAATCTCTAAGTTAATTTTTAATCACTTCACTTCTACTAAAAGTACAGTACTGAAGTACAAGTGTCAACCATTCAAGCATTTAAGCCATATTGGATCAGTGTCCACAGTTAATTATGGTGCTATGCACAGTCTTCTGTCTGACAATATGTTTTTGTAAATTGAAAAAAGATCGTTCAACTTCGCAAGAAGTCAACGGTGCATTAAGTTTATACAGAGGGATTATGTTAGGAACAATATTTTCAGGGGGTTCTACATCTTCATCTTTAAATACGCGAGAAAGAGTAACAAGAGTTGCGTATCCAGGGTTCTTTTTTGGCACAGACTGCAGTTTAGTGGAAACTACACACCCATTTCGCTTGGTACAACAGTGATCTTTTGAACTGCCCCTTCCATTATTTCCACAGCTTCTTGGAGAGGTATACATGAAATTTCTAGGTTCTTGATTCTGTCGGGAACCCAGCTGAAGTGACTTGCGATGCATGAAACTGAACTGAGTACTTTATAACTGTTGAATGCTGACACACTGAAGAATCAGAAGAGAAGTTCTCAATCACTGCCTTCACAGCTTTGAAGTGCTTAATGTAGAAAATTACAGCTTCGGTCCATGTTACCTACTTTATCACTGGCTCTGGAGGCAGAGGTACACCAGGTAGCTGTTCCTTGTAGCGTTGTACACGATAAATACATTTTAAGAAAACCTTCTTCGTTGCTGATATAGGTGAATTTATTTCTGTGAATTCATGTCTGTCTCTGACACTCGTTGCAATGCATTGGCCGTAAATGTAACATGGACTAAGTTTGAATAAAATACAGTAAGCGAATTCCGCGCTTTTAACATGTAAGGATCTGCATCTGTGTACATCAGTAGGTCCCTCTCTTCCTTTACGAATTATAGGTTACCTCTAAAGGTTTACAATAGCTTAAGTAGGGTTTTGATGCAGTTTCAAAATCCATCTTTCCCACTATTAGATTAGCGATGAAACTGCCAGGAGCATCCGTCGTTTCATCAGCAGAGATCCATATAGGTGAGATATTTATATTTTCTCCATATATTTTCGGGAGACGACCATCTTCGCAAAATGCAACAGTTACTGGGAGCGGAGAATTAAGGAGGCTTCGGCGATTTCCTCTGAAAGGAGCACGCTTAAACATGATGCTGGATTTCAGTTCAGCTGCTCTTGGAAACCGGCATTAAAAATGGAAATCCATCGAATTAAGAAGCACAGATTAATACAGCTTGATAATCAAGCGAAGCAGTTACGTTTCTTTGACACAATTTTCTATATTCACGCCATCTCCTGACCTGGCATTTCATTTACTGAAAACAGTCTTTTGGTTCAGTAATGCCAATTTGATAGTGTTTTGTCTTTGTTTATATTTGTGTTATATCCACTATTTCATTTGTGGTACAACATTTTATAAATATCCTGATGATGGGCGAGATGTACACTCCCGAATCGTTGATGTCTAATCATCTTTTCACCTGGCTGGCTGCCCGAGAAGAAAGTGAGCGTATTTCAGGTCTTATTTTATCCATATAGGCGGATTGACTATGTCAATTCTGACTTTTTCTAATACATCAACGTAACAAGAATCCAAGTAATTCTTCCTGAGAGTGGACTCTTCGGGAATGTTTCGGTAGCAGTATTTGTATAAGGAATGTTTAAATGCTGGTACCTGAAGTTTGTTTCAGGATATGTTCGCTGCAAACAATGCCATACACAATTATTTGTAAAATTCACTATTAGATGATGTAGGCTGTCCCTGCAACTCTGTTAGTTGTACCTGTTTCTTTTAAGAAAGTCCTTGTTTATTTTAATATGCAGGTTGCTTCGTAGATGTTCAATTTGAGATTTCATCGTAAACCCCATACGTTTATCATAAGTTTGGCAGAGGACTGTTTTTCCATCAGTTCTTAAAGCACTGTCAAATGAAGTTCACATCTAAGTCCCTATTCTTTTTAAATATAGATTATATGGGCCATCTCTTTTTACAAACTGAAAAAATCCTTTTCTTGGTTTTATGTTCTAATTTTAGCCTCTCCTTAATGTCCGGAAATAAATCATGTACTCTTCCTTCTACGTGTGCATTAGCCCACTCTAATTGCCATTCCTGTAATACCTAACTTTTCACTTCTTTCTTACTATTGCATCTTGTTCCCATAATTTTAGAAACATTCCCATATTCTTCCTTCTTTAGCCAGTAAATTGCACCACTTAATCTAATGATATAGCCAATAGGCCAAGTTCCTGCTACTATTACTAGGGTCAAACGTGTATAAATAGTAAAGCGAGAGAAGCATGTAAAAACTGGATGCTCACCTAGTGACTCTAAGACTAACTTCACCACGATCGTCTACGTAGATGTTAGTTCGAATCTCGGCCAGGGTGAGCTACCTCGATAAGGTTTTTCCGGGATTTTCCCTTATCCTTCCAGACGAATGATCCTGGACACATTTGAGCATCATTTTACCCATTTCATTCACCGTCCGATATGACTTAACGTTGGAGGACGTGAAATTACACAAAAAAGATGATGAGAATGAATAACCCTTTGACCAAGTAGCACATAAATCTTCAAAGTGGGTACACCTGCGCCACTGGTCCAGCTTCTACGTATAAATAGGTGAGAAGAAAACGAGATAATAGGGAAATTGAGGAACGAAAATCGTGGTACTACCCCAGCATTCACCTACCAACCAGAGAAAACCACGGAAAACCTAAGGTCAGCTTGAACGTTCTACGGAATTCAAGACTAAATGTGAGCCACCCACGTTAACTCATTAAAGGACGTAGCAAGGCAAAAAGGAGCTGTACTGTTGGAATCACGTCTAACTCTATTTTCCCAACTTTGTTTTACATAATTAGTCTCTGTGAAATAATCAGTTACCAACGAGACTACTCACAGTTAAACTCCATTGTTTTATTTTCGTTATCCATACACCTGCAACAGCGGTGAGAGGCTTTGAGAAATACAATAACGAATGACAATTGATCGGCGCCCCTCTGCAGCGATCTCTATCGCACGGATGATAGCGTCGAATTAGTCGTAATCCTTTGTTTCATGAACGCTGCCAAAGGTATTTAAAATTGCAAACACGTAAATGTTTTGGTTGAAATAAATTCAATAAAATTGTGTCTCTGATAGACAATGGTTGTTGAAAAGGCAGAATAAAATCACAATACACATGTACTGAACTTATAAAAACCTCAATTATGGTGCATTTTATATTCTGAGAGGGATAAAGTTCGTGAGAGTAATAGAAATGTCGGCTCTGAAAAGAAATTATGTTTGAATGATGATTTACGAGGGGCGTACTATATTATTTTACACTTTATTTGTTTTTCACATAGTAAGCACATTACACTTTAGTTCTTACGTCCACCTTCGTAAAGTAATCTACCTGTAGCTGTATGCACTTTTGCCATTGAATTGGCAGTCGCTCCAAACCCTTCACAAACCGTTCTTTCGGAGTGCTGCATACCCATGCTATGACAGCTGCTTCCAGTTCTTCCAAATCTGCATACCTTTAGCCCGTTTTCCTTGACGCTTCGTTTGAATGACACGACGTAAGCGCTTAAGGATGCCCACATATGCTGCACTGGTAATCGTGGCCCTAAATCCATCCAGTCAATGATGAAGATGTGTCCCAGAAAACTAGCTATTCGCTTGCCAGCTGAAGGCACTGTTCAACATTTTTGACGGTGAACTGCCTTTGTGCTTCAATTGCATCTATTGCTTTATTTGTGGCTCATAGTAATGGAGCCATAACTCATATCACCACTCACAATCCTCGACATAAAGTTTGCTGGATCCTGATCGTTGCGCTCCAAGAGATCTCTGCAGACGTCCACACGCCTGCTTTTCCTCTGCAGACAAGAGTTTAGGCACCCACCTGATTGACAACTTCTCCAGCTATAAGTGTTCGTGCAAGATGCGCTGTAGGGTGTTTCTGGTAAGCCCATTGGCTGGCTCATTTTCCGTAAATGTACGAGGGGTGTCGTAAAGCTTTAATTATTACCCTTTAAGAATGTAATAGAGAGTTTGTCTGATATGTGCTTGTTAGCTTTTCTCTGGGTAATGACTATCCAGATTTCATATATTTCCCACCGTTTCTTGATATTACGAACATCTTGATTGTAGAAGTCTGCAGAATTCCCTTTAAACCACTCTTGCACTTCATTAATGACGTAATTTGTGTTGTCAAATCAGTGACCACGAAACGAATTCTTCATTTCCGGGATCAAGAAAAAGCCACTTGGTGCGAGATCGGGCGAATAAGGCGGATGCTGTAAAGTCTCAAAGCCACATTCCATTGTTTTTTTTTTTTCAACTGCAACTTGAGATGAATGAGCTGGTGCATTGGCAGCCAGAAGACGAAAAACTTTGGAGAACATACCGCATCTTTCCTTAATCAGAGCTGTTCGTAGCTTGTCCAGAAGATTGCAGTAGTATCTGCCAGTGATGGTTTGACACTTGGCAATACTCTGTAAGGATAACTCCACCACAGTCCAAGAAAACTGATCGGGGATTGGCGTGTTTCCATTCCAGCAGCATCGACGTCTTCTTGAAGGTCACGCCGTGTTTGCTTTTGGAAAGGGGTTAGCAAACGTGGAACCCACCTTGCAGACAACTTAGACATGTGCAGTTCGTCATGAATAATTTTCCACATTCTACCGTAACTAAGATGTGTCTCATTCATGATGATTTGGATGTTTGCTCGTCTGTGCACAGTGTTAAACACTCCACTTTCTTCACTGTGACAGCATCGTCTGTCATTGACGGTCTACCGGCTCTTGGCTCATCTGGCAGGACATGTGACCAGTTTGAAAATTCCTTTTCCACCTCAGAATAGTGTCATACGGTGGGCAATGATTTCCATAAGCAGCCTGCATCTCATCATGGACTTCCCGGGCAGTTTTGTCCTTCAAATGCAGGAGCTTGATTACACTACGAGCCTCAATTACCTCCATGTTACACCTCAGGCATTTCTAGCACTCACTGTGCAGAAGCAGAAGGACTCAAATCACTTAAAGTACCAATATTATGTTCGTAGGAATCAGTGATCACAAGGCAAAATTTTCACCCGTACCATAGAAACTACCCGATGATAATTAAAATTTTGCGACAATCCCTCGTATGTGTTTGTTTTCATGGATGCCCTGTTATACCTGGACAATGTTGGCGGGATTTGACACTCACATTCCTTCCAGCACTGGTCCTCATTTCTGTCGATGTGTGCCCCGTGTTCCAACCATCCACCTAGTTGAAAACAATTTTCCGTGAAAGTGCACGTTCTTCATAAGCTGCGAACAATCATGTATGAATTTCTGCAGTGGTCACACCGTCTTTCCATAGGAACTAGTTGTATAGCATTGTCCTTGTTGCATGTTTTCCATGTTGTCTGCTCCTACACTGACAGTGTTGTTCCGAACTGTGCTGCAACGTGTGTCCCCTTTGTGAGTGCTGTTAACAAGCAATAGAACGAGATACTAGATAGTGCCCTCACAATTGAACAGGGAACCGGCAGAAAACAGCAATAAAGTGTAAAACAATTTAGTACGCTCCTCTTCTACAATTAACATTCACGCTTTAAAATTAAGTAATTTAGATCAAATTACGGATGCAATATGTCCATCTACCTCCAGAACGGGCTACCTAATAAAATACAAAAGGGCTCGGGTGAAGCTATCCTTTAGCTAGACATTCACATTTTTAAATGTAATGCTTTAGAGATAAAGGCATTAAATTAGGACATTTTGAAGGAAATATTTGGTGTTAAGTACGTCTTTCTGAGGGAAGAGTTGAAAGAGGAGCCGGCACTGTTTATCCCCCTTTATCAGCAAGCATTGCTCATGCAGGACCTGCTGTAGGTTTAACAATTTTTTCACATTTTAAATGTAATTCTTTTAAGATAAAGGGATTAAGTTAGGACATTTTAAAGAAAATATTTGGTATTTAGTACGTCTTTCGGATCCGTGCTTTCTATTTCAGTGTTGTCTAGTGTATACTTTTGAACCAGAATTTGTTAATGAAGGTAGTAAAACCACGACAATTACAACAAGAGCAAAACCATATACCTTGCTATAATCTCGTTGAGCATTTTCTGTCTGTGTATCTTCCTCTAAGTCAAATTTTGAATATCAAAACACAAATATCTGTTAACATAATAATATTACGCTTAAAAGTGCTATCGTAGGAGTGTAACTGTATTTTCATCACAAGAAATTTTCATGTAATACTTAATGAGTGGAAATTCAAGCAACTACAATATCAGATAAATAGAGCAGTGGTTTCATTCGCGGCTCCCGTGATAAGGGTTCCGAGTCCGATTCCTAGCTCTGGCCTGGCCATTTTTAGTTGGTCATATCCAAGCCATTACCTCTGTCTAGCACATGTGAAATGTCCCCTATGCCCAATGTAGTTCGGAGTCCACCGTGTAGGCTGTAGGTCCTTGTAGGTCCTCCGTCGTCTTCACAATCATCCTACCATTGGAGAAATGGACACTACCCTCGGGATGCCTCCACCTGAGAAATGGGTCCGGTCATCACATGGTGGGGCGAAGTTACCCCTAAGGCCAAGTGTGCCATTTGGGAAGTAATTGCATAGTAAATGATTTAAAAGGTAATTTAGATTCCTAGGGTGAGATTGCTTTATAGCAGCAGCTGACATATCCCGTTAATGTGGAACAAAGATTTTTCAAAGGAAACTTAGAAGATTAAAAAGTATGTCTGCACATTTTGTAGAACCACTGGTCTGTATCCATTGAGCTTTCGAATAACATTTAAAGCACGCATAAATGAATAGAAGGTTATATGCAAGACTGATGATTTAATTCATGAAGGGGCTTCATCTATAAGTATAAAACCTAGATGCTATTTGTCTGTGTGATGAATATGTTTGTATTAAAAATTACAAAGTACATGTTGAAAATATGGAAGCTGAAAAAGGCACCATATATTCACTGTTGTCAGGTTCATTTTATACCTTAGTGAGAACGGTATTCCTTATTGGAAGTCTTGTTTTGCTGAAACCAGTGGACTACCTTACGTGGATGGTTTGCGGATAAATGCAAAGAATTACTTCAGCTCAAACTTTTGAAAGTAATTTTGATCGACAAGGTGAAGTTAATCATTCGTTTCAAACGTACTGAGATATTAGACGTAGTAAAGGAACTCCATTCATTAGAAATATTATCACCAATATTTGTAAGGTTTTCTACTATTTTAGGGAATTTGATTATCATTCCACAACTAAGATACACAGTGCTTATTTTGTATTAATTTCCAAGCCATCGTACCTCGTCTTTTTGGATTCTTTCTTATACAAAATTTAAAACCTGCCTGACGTGCTAGGAGTCCTGGGTTCGATTTCCGGGGGTGGGGGTGCGGATTTTTCTCCGACCAAGATAATTCCTCATCTTTCCCAGAGTCTGGAAGTATGAATGGGTGCGTGAATGTGTGCGTGATCTAATGATTAAAACCGAAAGAATTCGAATTACACACCTTCGGTATGTTACAAAGGAGAACGGCCGCCGATATGACCATTGGAGTTAAAGGCGGGGTCGAAATGGAACAGGTAAAATAAAATTAAAAGGTGTCGTTTCTTGTTCAAAAAGCTATGACTACTTAAACTCTGAAAAAAGGATAGGTAGCTAAAGTAGATTAGTGTCAATGGTTGAGGCTATGTAGTGCCTGTTTCGTGAAATTCATTGATACACTAAACAATTCGATTCTTTCAAACTGGGACAAAAAGGTGGGGGGAAGGAGAGGAAGAGGTCTTAAGTTTTAGCCTTCATTCACAACATGGAGCCTTTGGCTTTATAAGTTGTGTTTGAAGTTCATATAAATGATTTACTAAATATAAAATACATGAAAGTAAATATAAGTCCAGGTATTTTTCATGGATTTATTTACTTAGGTTCAAAATTGCTACCACATGAAGGACATTGTTAAAACCGAAAACACTGCTCGGACAGATACATACTAATTTTAATACTTATACTTGTCGCCAAACTAGAAAGTGATTGACAGTAACCACCTGGAAAAGCGCTGTAAATAAATGGGAGGGAATGAGTACGTCATAAGGGTTGTAATAATAATCATTAGAAGGACCAATTAGAGTCGAGACATTTCCATGACAACGTTGGACGCTAAACCTTGGTTGTCGATATTCTAACACGTGCTTAGCATGACCTGCGGGCAAGCGAGTTACGCAAACTCTACAGTAAACGCAATACTTTGGCTTCTGATAAAGCTGCGCAAACAGAATTCCCTCATGTATACAACAGTGATCCTGTACTGGCAAGTTACTTTGCACTTTATTTGTGGCAATTTCCTTGGTTTACGCGTGCCTGAGTCCGTGTATCTGTGCGCGTGTTGTGATCATTTCCAATTGCGTTTAATGAATGTTTAGTTATATCTAAATACAGTGACAAGCGAAAACCTTAACATGCTCGGGAAACAAATAAATCTATATTTGGTAAAGGTATTCCAATTAATGGACATACACGGGAAATAATATGCTCTGTGAGAGAATACTTCGATGAGGAGAAATTGAAAGGGCAGTCTAGGTGCTTGACAAGACTTCTCGTGCTGTAGGTATCTATAAGGGCATTATGGTTAAGATTGGGAAAGAAAAGCATTTTGAAGAAGAAAGTTAGACATTCGGTTATACATTAGAAACTCTCGGGAAAAAAAGTTATGTAGGCGGTCCTTCCCACTTCAAGAAGCATCGGTATGCCTCGTTTGTTACGATGATCTTTACATTCATGTGTTCTTGCACGTTCTAGCTTTTACATGTAGATCCACGACTGTGCTATTGTCTTTGTGTACAATATTATACATAATAATAACAATAATAATAAATAATGATAAAATACCCATTGCAGTCGGAACTGAATCACCTTCGCACGCGTAATCCTATCGCGCTCTCCACGTGGCAGCAATAAGCGGCAACGTTGCCTCTCTCTCCTTGCAAAATGTCAATCACTTTCTAGATTGTCGACCAGTATATGTGCTAGTTTAACTTTGTTACCTTTTTGTACTCCTATTGTACAATTTTATGAAAAGCTTAAATACTTTGTTAATCTTTCAGCAGAACTGTCAAAAGACCTGTGCAATTATATGCTGTGCACAGAAACCTTAATTTAAATGAACAAAGATTAGCAATTGGAATTACAGAAACTTGGAGTTTTGTTTTCCACGTCCATGAAGTTGGATAACTTGTCCTTTATCACAGCGAGAGCTTGCAGTGATATGAGATGTACATCTTTAAAAAGAATTGAATCTACTACAACTGAATTTGTGCTTCTATCTATCAGTCTGTCCATATGATATACATGGAATAGAGATTTATGACAGCTTAGAGAAAGACGAGCAGCTGCGTTGGATCATCTCTGAAGGAAGATAAACGGCCTGCAGGATTCACCTCACAACCGTGCAACAACTTCCCTACTTTGCTTCAATGCTCACCCGTAAATCAGAAGGGTCCAACAGCCTCAACCGGTTATCAGAACAGTAGACATTATTTTAACTATAGTAATGGTTCAAACATTAGGAATTTGGTGCTTCATAGGAGTAAATAATACACTGTAAACGGCATAAGTACATAAAAGTGGCATGTTCTGCTAGACTACTTCAGCGATCTTGCGTCTATAAATTTTCCACTATTCAGGGAAACAATTTGGTGTGAACTGATGTGTAATGAAGGGATACTTCGGATATTTCCATCATGAAAGTGCTTCACTGCGATTGCTATGCAAAAAATCCTTAATTGGATTTTCTAGAGGAAGGAGTGAGAAAATATTTGCATGTGTTGCTGAACTGAAAAGTTACAAATAAGTATTAAGCCGTTCATCAACGACATGGACCGTAGTTTAGAGCTATTGTTACCAGCAGTCATCAACAGTACAGCTAATATTAAGAAAACAAGGAAATCTTCTGCTGCATTTCCACTTTATGTTACTGTTATTATGTTTATGTGTTCGCACGAATACTCAATAAGATCTTCTAATGATGCTCCGCCAGTAGAAAACATGGAATGTTACCTTTGGGAAGTTCGGTGATATTTCAGGGAAGGTAAACTATTGTACCTATTTATTGACGAGGGTTATACTTGAGCAATATGAGGCAGTTCTGTCCGTTTAAACCTGATTTAGTGGTCCCTCATTCACTCAATACCTCATAAGTGTCTGGATGACGTTTTGGGATAAAGAACTTAGGGTACTTGTAGGAAAAGCTGTTTCATTCAGTGCAGCTTGGCATGAGTCTCTAATCAGTGATTCCAGGGATGGGTAACGAAGGTCCTGGCTGTAGTTGGAGTGAAAAGAAACACATTGTCTTGTAGACATGCAGTTTTATTATGCTTTATCTCCTGGATGCTCGCCACCGGTGTGCATCTGTATTATGGAGTTTCTTGTGTCGTCTCGCGTCTTGTCTTATATCGCACCTGTCCTTACATGCGCGACACTTATATCCATATGCCTTTAAGTCCATACGTGTTGTATGTCCATCACATGTGCCACGTCTATCACGCGTGCCGTTCTGCCAACGAGAGTCACACGTTTATCAAGCGTGCCGTTCTGCCAACGAGTGTCTCTACACGAAAACGGCCTACTTCAGCCATCTTACTATTTCCCCCACCCTCTCTAATTTTGGGACTTTGCGAAGATCATGTGACTAGTAATTTCTCTCTGAACGATTATATACAATTCCCACTCTAAATTTTTTTGTTATGGGCGCGCTACCCCACCGCGACGCGTGGGTTGGTTCATTGTACTCATCATTTATGCCAAGGCACGCACTCTAAGCGTCTGTCCAAATCTGTATCTTCATTGTGAAGGTCACGTCTATTTTCCATTTCTGAGGGTTTTGAGCGGAAGTGGACCCGTCAAAGCGTCGCCATTCATAGCCTCGGGCAGTATTAAACAAACGAATGCAGGGTTGTTTTTTTCGAGCTTACCAGAAGGTGAATGCCCCGTCTACGGAGTTTCGACAAATGAATGCTCCTATATACTCTGTTAATCTCCCATGTATTATCATTGTATTTGTATTACTTATTTATTGGTTATTATTATTACTAAAATTATGCATACCTAATTTATATTGTTTTATATTTCCTGTCGGTAGTTTTGGCTGATGAGGCCAGTTTCAAATAGCAATCGCACTGTCAGAAGGTTAAGTTAGATTTAGTATCAACATAAATATCGGAGTTTCATAATAGACCATTTCTTAGTAGAAACAGCAGATGACAAAGGCGGATACTAAATAAAGCGCATAACTGCCTTGAAGAATATTCAAATTTGCAGCAGAAGTCCCACAGATTTGAAGCCGAAACTGTAAATGCACAAAATATTGAAATTATATAATCAGTGCATGTTAAAAAGCTACAGTTAGTGGTGGATTGGTTGATGTTAAAAGTGACAGAATGGGATAAAAGTGTGCGAACAGGTAAGGAGGGTCACAGGCCAGGTACTTTAGCCTACCCCCCCCCCCCCCCGAGACCGGTTTTCTGGGAAACTTACTGCACACCTGGTCGAGGAAGAAAAGTGAAAGGCCTCTCAGTTGGCGTGACGACGCGATGTTTCGCGCTAAAAGTCTGTAGGGGGTTAAGGGGATGTAACGGCGTATTCTGAGACCACAAGGGAAAAGAAGTCGCTTGGGTCGGAACACTCGTGGAAGGAAGTTGGTCCAGAGGCAGTTGGCCGTCAACCTAACCAGCATTGTAGTATATTGTGAGAGTTAGTGAACCTAACCGGTGGCCATAGCAACGAAGACGTATCGGTAAACATTCAATTCTATTTTATTTTAATAAATCGCATTTCAAAGAAAGCTCTGGTTTTCCTACGCTAATATCCTACGCATATCCAGAGTGCAAGATCCATGAGGAGCAGCTGAGGCAGAAATCTACGAGAAGCAGCATTTCGCTTAGTAATAGCGAAAGAGAACGTGGAGTCGTTGTATTCCACCTTCTAATAAAGCAGCGACGAGACGACTGTTTATCGACGTGTTGTTAATTCCCACTGCTGATTATACTATACGCTATAATATTTCAGCCAATAGATGAGTATCCATTCGAGGTTATTCTACAGCTCTAAAGTGTAGGGCTCAAAAGCAGACTCCCACATTCATTTTATTCCTGTAATTTGCTGACCAGATAACCTGTTTTGGTGCATTTTTGTTCACTATTGGCAGTGGTTAGAAACTAAAAAGCTGATAGACTTCTGATGTTCACATTCAAAACAAATATAAGATCTATCGCCGCATAATCCAAAAATGTAAAGAAGGCATCAAGGCTTACGCATTGGAATTGTATTGCCAGATAGCTTTCTCTTACTTATGATTTTTCTTAGCCCCAAAGACTCTTAGAGGGCCCAAATATGCGGTAATCACTCGATGTGTGGTCTGGGATTCTGCAATAAGTTGATCTGGCAACCATCTTGGAGATAGTTTGCGAAATTTAAGCATTCTATGAATGATCTAATACGCTGAGTCACGGCAATGTTCAGATTAGTGATTTCATCTACCGTCAGACAGTGATTTTCTATCCTATAGCATCAACTGCTGCAATACTCTGGTGTCACAACGCGATGTGCCTTATCCAAATGCACGTTGTCAGAGATGTCATCTTTTTTCGAGCTTTATAACTAAATCATACATTTATTTCAGTGATAGCAGGAGTCACGATATTGCAACTATGGTTGGGCTTTGAATTTCAATAGGTTTCTTATCTTTACTGCTCAGAAAACGTACGAAACAGTGCTTTTCGTTGGTGCAAACGACATAATTTTGATCAGATATTGCAGCCATGTTTTCTTTTCCTCAGTGTTCCGTCACCTGTAGGACATTCAATACGTCATCGGCAAAAGTACATAGAGGACAATGGCTTGAAATGTTGAATTTTAATGACAGCTTTCATTTAACTTCCCATCGTGGATAAATAATCTAAAGCGACAAAAATTCATTAAACTTGCGTAAATTACCAAAAGGTATGAGAACTAGTGTATTATGGAAGATAGTATCCTCTCTGATCTTGATAGTTAACACTCCTGTAAACAAGAGTCCTCCTTAGTTTTATCGTAAAATTATGAATCGATACAAAAATGAATAGTATAAAGTCTATTGGTCAGAACCTTCTAACATTATTGCAAAAAATCTAAATTCTGATACCCAAAACCATGCTTTTGTCTCAATGGTTGGTTTGTGTATTTTTTTTTTATTTTGTAGGTATTTATTCAAAAGAAAAGGTTCTGGAAAAAGCATAAGGCTCAGTAGAACATTCTGCAGCCTCTAAAGTTAAGTGGTTGTGTCAAAATGCTTTGTGAAAATTTGATAAATAAGAATAAACTGTAATCTGTTTTATAAATGTTCATTATTATGAGTAGCTTATAATTTCTATGCTGCTAGTTTAGGAGTTTATTAAATGTAATGATTTGACTAATACAACGGAGTTTCAATAAGTACCCGTGTTTCAATATAAATGGTGTTGGCAAGTTAGTGTTATCACTGTGCTGTCTATCACCTTTACACGTCACCAAAATCAGAAACGTGTTTTCGCCAACATAATTATCTTTTTATGGGAAAACTGGCGAAGCGCTAGATGTTAGCAAAATTAGATGCTGTTTATGGGGACTTTCGCCATCATTCACCACAGTTAATTATTGGTTTAACGGCATTAAAGGCAGTCAACGCCCAGAACGCTCGGCTTGTGGTTACCCGGAGAGTCATTGGGTGCGGCCTTAAACTTCAAAGCTGTGTTTCGAAAGCTATTTAACAGAAACTCGGAGGATCTTTTACGTCAACTTGTCACTATCGATGAAACTAGGATTCATCATGATACATGTTGTCTGGAATCAAGCAACAATAAAAACAATGATTTGTTTCCGGGGAATCTGCTCCAAAGATTATAAGGACCCTCCCATCGGCCAGTGACAATGTTTAGGATGGGAAAAGTGTGATACTCCGTTCTTCCTGGAAAAATAAAACGCGATTACTGGACTATGATACAGTCCGATCGCCAACATGAATTTGAAGGACGCTGCCCATTTGGTGAAGGAAAAAGTGCAGTTTCACCAAGAAAGTACATGGACACAATTAACCAGTATTGTCGCAGTCAAACTGTGAATTGCTCTGTGATTTGATTGTAGTCCACATATTCACCTGACGTACTTTCTTGCAATTTCTTCTTTTTCCAAATTATGAAATGAGTCCCGAAATAAAACTTAGATCAAATGAGAATATAGCCAGTTCTGAGGCCTGTTTTCCATTGCTTGATAACTCATACTTCTTGCAAGGACTAAACATAGTAGAAAGTGGGAGAAATGTATATCCTTAAAAGGATACTGATAAATAAAACTTTAATTAGAAAACCCTAACAAGGCCCCTAGTGGTCCCCTGTTGTATATATTTGCTTTGCAGGCGATTTTTTTGTGTGAAGGGCCTAATCCAAGAAAACGATATATCCACAAAATATTAAATCCTATGTCAGTTTCCTTTTAAGGAATTAATATAAATTACAGAAACAAAATCACCCACAGTAAAATAAAAATTGTTCATTTTATCATTTTTCAGAGAACAGGACCCGTTTGAATTAAACTTAAATTAAACTTAAAGTTTAGGTATTGTCGCGACTGGCGCCGACTTGCAGACGGGTTCGTCGTGGAGAGATAAGGGACACAAAAATATAGCGCGGAAATAAAAGAATTGCCGAAGCAGATAAAGTTAGATAAATCGAAGATTCTAGTGCCGTCTTGTTCATTCTAGAAATACGAAAGCAGGTACAAATAAGAGATCGCGACACGCCAGCGGGTCGAGCCGTAACGAGAGTAGTAAACAGAGTCGAAATGGAACTTGATAATCGTGCAACTCTATTTTGAAAATAAACTCTTTGTTTGCGGGTGTGGCAAACGAACTGGGAGATTGTAATTGTGTATGTGACGTAATTCTGCTACTGTATGGGTTGACCAAAGTGTATTTCTGCGGCAATAAAGTGCATAATAGTCATTTAAGTATATATTTGTCTTATTTTTTATTAAGTATGAATTGTCAGGTAGTTAATGCATTGGTATGTTTTTCTCTTTCTTTTTATAAACGTCTCAGGGTTGCGACATTGCTACTTTTAAGTTCTTTGCAGTTTGTTGAGCGAATATTTAAAAATAGTGTGTGCTTAGGAAGACTAATGTGTGCTAGGTAAATACAATATCTATGTAAATAAAGTGGCTTGTAGTCTGACATTCATAGTTTTACCTTGATTTTAAGAACAAGCAAATTATGGTCCATTCAGAATCCAAAGTGGTTCTATGATCTTGTAAATTGGTATCTGCTAGAGATTGTATGAAAATAGATATAACTACAAACCAGTGAAGTCAACTTTTTGTGCATATACTTGTAAGTTTAGCGTAACTCCCAAAAACTTTTAAATGGTCTCAGGTGAAACTCGAGGTCTGCCGGATCCTGTAAACACAAAGTTGTAATTAAAAAAAGTAGTTCAAGAAAGCTGCTTCAGTATTAATTGCTAAGTTCTGGCATGAATTTTTGTTACGTTTTATCATGAATTTCCTTTGAGCAACACTGAGTTATAGTCATAGGAACTTCTGAGCACTGAAGCCAGAAAAAGGAATTATTGTTAAACTGTGACTGGAATGCAGGAAAGGATGTTATGCCATCTATTCCATATTCCATACCGTTTTACAGCCTTGGGGTTTGCATACAGCTTCAATCGGTATCAACTTTCCTGTTAGTGATTCTTGGCCTCACTTATTTTCATTCTTTAGTGCAAAAGTTTGAGAACAGCTAATGTGAAGTCAGCTTACATAGCAGACTTACTATGTCTGCTGAGGCTATTTCTCATCTTTAGAGAGCTATATCACTGTGGCGTCATAGGAAGTCATAACCTTGTTTCGTGATAAATCAATCCCTTTGTTATATTTAACTGGAAATAATGAAGCAAAAGTTCAAGAAAACAGATTTCAGCAGAAATCTAAATTATGTTTTATAGTTAACATTATTATTAATCAATTAGTTCGTATACCAGATTTTTTAAAAACTTGAACAGAATCATTTATTTGGCGTTTACAAAGATTAAGGGTTATTAATTTAGAAAGTTCAAAATTACATCTTACTCTACTGGTTCTGATTATTGAGAATATGCTAAAACTAAGGTGTCCTTGCAGCACTTTAATAACTGTTTGTGTCCTTATTTTTAACGAAAGGCCAATAGAACGATCTAAATGTTAATGGCATAGTAAGCGCGTGCCTTGGGATTACTTCAGAGGCAACTTATAACTATTATGTTTTGATTTCTGATGCGCAACATTCATAAAGAGACCATCACCCAGTAATGATTTCAACTGAACTTATTCAGCCTCTGTAAGAGACGGCAATTTAATACACTAATGCCCCATTTCACCAACAGATGTTAAAATTGAGGTTAACAAATATAACGTAGCAATTGTCACAGCGCTAACACTAATGTTCAGTTTCTTGCATTTCACCAACCTGATTTCTGAAAATGTTAACAAACCTGTGTTAACGCCAAGAAACTTGTAAATATTTCAGCTATAGACGGCTATGGATAAGTCGTATTACTTTCTGAACGTACTGCGATGCGCTTTTGTTTTCATTTTCCTCTGCACAAATGGCGGATGAACAAAACCATCGATGGAGAAATAATTTTTAATTGAACTGGTGACGAAGTGTAAGCATATCGTGGAAAATAAGAGGACGGATGCGGTGAATGTAAAAGAGAAAGATGTCACGGGGAAAATATTGAAAAAGAATTTAATTCAAATGCATGTGTCACTGCCACAAGCACCAAACAACATCGTCAGTATTACGTAAATTTAAAACGAGTTGCGAAGAAGGATAAGTGACTTGAACGTTTCAAGACGGGAGGTGGACAGTATATTATCCACATAATGCATTGACTTATAAAATTGCAAGGTTATTAATACTTGAAGAAAAGGCGAGATCGGAATATTCCTTTCGATGCTTATTCTAACTCATTATTACGTAAATTTAAAACGAGGTGCGAAGAAGGACAAGTGACTTGAATGTTTCAGGGCGGGAGGTGGACAGTATATTATCCACATAATGCATTGAATTATAAAATTGCAAGGTTATTAATACCTGAAGAAAAGGCGAGATCACCATATTCCTTTCGATGCATGTTCTAACCTCTCTTGTACTTCCGCAGTAACCTTCATAGCAATATGTTTCGACAGTCTATACCTCTGTAAAAAATTTTCTTCGGATAGCTCTTCAAAATCATTTCTCCTCATAGGCCGTACTGTATTACGAATACCATTTAGACGGTCATAAATATAGCAAATCAACATCAACAGCTGAGTTCATGCTCGCCATTTTGACTATTTACAATTGTTAAGGACTGAACATAAAATTTGGTTTGTTAGCTTAACAAGAGATTTAACACGAGTGTTACGCTAACACTTGTTGGTGAAATGCAATTTTTGTTTTAACTATTGCTAAGCTCGTGTTAAGTCTTAACATCTGTTGGTGAAATCGGGCATAAATGGTATATTTATAACCAAATACAATTACAAAGGACCGAGTAAGGGGAAGCCGATAAAGTGTGTGATTTGTGTTCAGTGGGGCCCGGTTCTAATGTCCACTCTGACGCATAGATTTTGTGATTTTTCACTGGGCGGTAGAGGAATGTTGGGATTGCTTCTGTTCTACCATTATTTTCTGTCCCCTATTTCCTAGGTCCGTTTTTTCCTTCACTGCTGTTGTGAAGGATTACAGGACCAGATAAGTGTTCGGCGTGTAGTGGCTGGGTTGTGAATTGCTATTTGTTTCTTTTCTGGTATCCGTTCGGAGTACCCAAATAGAACAGGCCTTCGAGAGGACTCCTGCAAGGGACCCTGGTGTAATATTCTTCCGAATGTTAACGAGTGGTTTGGGCTGCATATTTACTAGAAACGTTAGGTACCTTAGTCATGCTTGTGCCCATCGTCATCAGGATGTGATCTTTCGGGTCTCTCCCATTATCTCTCCTTCCAAGGACTCATGGTGGATGTATAAAGTGCCGAATACCTATGAGCACGACTCTGTCCCAGATGCGGAGAAACTATCCAATCACCCGTACCTTTACCTACTACAAATGTGTGCATGTGCACGCTTTCGTTATTACACATACGGTAAAACTTTATTTTATTTTTTTTATATAATTTACGCCCTCCAACGTTCTGCCATATGAAATGGGTGAACTGATGCTACCGGAGTCCAGGCTCCACGGAGCTTACAGTTACCTGGTGTTCATCTTTTAGGTTAAGGAAAGCCCAGAAGAACCGTATCCAGGTAACTTACCCTGAACGAGATTCGGACTCGGTACATCTACAAATTAATGCACATTATTGGTCAAAAATTCTCTGAAGAAACTAGAGGTAAGTAGAACGAAATATACCAGTAGTTTCAAACTAGAAAAAAAAATGGTTAATAGTATCCGTGTCTTTGTCTCGTACAAAAAAGAAGTTACATTTAAACCTATTTTCATAACAAAGGATATTGGTAAACTGAAATATAGCTAACATACCCATTGTCAGTTATTCAACAACGATTGTTAATTCACATAATTTTAATTGACGGTATAAGTGAAAGAAGTTCTTGTTGAGAATCAAATAAGTGGCAAGGTCTTGACTTCCAGCGTGAGAAATGAGAACTCTTAACAGAAAGAGATGGATGCAACTTCTTCTATTCTGATTGCACAAATACGCAGAACTTCAGGATTCCTTGAGGAAACGTGTATCATTGTACTCCTGTTTCAGTAGCTCGTGTATCCATACAAGGAGTGTTGTTCTCACATCTTGCTTGTATTAGGCTTACAGCAAACACCTACCTAAGGGCTGTAATTAAATTTGTCAGCAGCCTGTCATGTTGTTAATGCACTGCTTTACCGCCTTCTGCAGCTCTAATGGCTTTAATCAAGGTGAGGTTGCTAATCTGTATGTTCAGTGTTTGCTGAGTAAATTAACTATATGCTATAATAAACCCAAAAACAGATTTTTCGGTTTGATTCTTATTTAGCAGTATCCGGCTTTAAATATGAGAAGATAATACCAGAGAACTTTCATGCATTTTATTATACATTGAATTTCAGAATACCTCTAATGTTTAAAGGAAAGTATTTTAGCTCAAAATACTAGCACTTCTTTATTTGGGACTATGAGATCAATTCTGAATAGTGATTTTGTTATATGCGTCACACATATTCATCTTTTTAATTTGGTATTACGCGTTTAACGATTAAGTGTTAAGATGGTTTGTATTACGATATTAAGACGTACAACAACATGGTATCGCATGCAATTACCGTGCTCAGCTTGAGATGTACACTTCTAATTAATTTAGTTCCCTCAGTGCTATGTAAGGAACATCGCCCAACTGCTCAATTAGGTTATCTGTAAGACTATGACAGCTTGCCAGAAACGACGATGTGGGTGAATATGACAGGTATCAATTAAAATTAACTTTGGGTAACTAAGCCTAATGTCGATCGTTATTCCATTCAAAAACATAAGTATGAAAAACCGTCAGTTAATAGCGTTAGAGTGAGTTACTTGATAAGGTTCCTCCGGGGTTTTCCCTTTTCCTGAAAGACGAATGTCGGGTAACTCTGAGCTCTATGGGCCCCGGGTTCATTTGAGCATTATTTCACCAATTCACTTCATCGTCCGATATGACTTATCGTTGGAGGACGTAAAATTACTAACAAAAAAAAAGGGACCTCGAAGATATACTTTGTGCGTACTCCAGAGGACCAACTGTACGAGGCTTACACCAGGCCAATGTAAAGACAGAGACCCCTTACAATTGAAAAACTAACCTCTGGCTGAGGAGTACTCGGCTGCGATCCATCCAAGCTAGTGGAGGGTAGCAGCATGGAAAGCGGGAATCTGGGAAAACTCCGCCCTGTAGTGGAAACTAGTACAATCACTCTCTGAGGGAGCCGAGAGAACCTCCGCAAGATACTGTATCCTGTATTTATTGTGGATAAATATATAGCCCATAAGTGAACCTGTTATGTGAAAGAAGGAGGTCAAAAGAGGGGAAAATGGAGAATAGAGATTGGAATTAGAATACACTAACCTGGCATTCGGATTAGCAGTCAAAAGAAATCACTGCATAACATATAGTTAGAATGGGCGACCACTAGGAAGTGAATCCGGGACTTCCCATGTTGGACCTACGTACAATTCAACCCTATCCAGAATCCCCAAATGAAACCGTAGGTGATATACGTTACGAGTGTTTTGTCCTAATTAATATGTGTCCTATGAGACAGGCCACATGCAATTTTGGTATCCCTTAATCGTTCCTGATACAGGTACCCTTCAAAACTTGAAGAGGTATGAGATACTATAAAATCAAGATAAAATATAGTGTTATTTTAAAGATAGCTAGGCAAATCCTGCCTGTTTTTAAACATTGCTATGACATTTTCAAAATTCAAACTATTCTACAGTATCTTCTAAATTTCTAGCACAATCATTTGCGTAAAGAAATACAGTAGCGAAGTTTTAAATGTAAAAATGTCATCCATGTATATATACTACGCGTCAGGATGAAATGTTCGTAATTTAAAATAAAAAAAAATACAACTATGTTTCCTATTGAGCTAGCCAATAAGTTTGCTAGTATTGTATTGCTAAATTAATCGGTTAAGAGAACAATAATTACTGTTCAGTGTAAATTTAGGATTTTACCAAAAGTGTATAGTTACCAAACTTGGTGAACTCATATTTTCTTTGTACTAATAAGCACACGTTGCACGTTTTAGTTAGTACGGCTATCTCCGAAGCTTCACGCCAAACTTATAAGTCTGATGTGCGAGCACATTCAAGTTTCCCTGCCCATGAACAAACTATTCTTAAAAAGACTTCCTGTTAATCAAGATGAACTTTTGTATAAATTAAACTTTGCTAATTCTCTTGCGGATCAAGAAAAGCAAATAGAGGAACACAGTAGGTTTTAAGATAGAGAAATCTTTTATGAGGTAATGGCTTTAACATCGCATTGGTATGCATGCCTTTTACGCAAAATGGCAAAATGTAATTAATAGAGAAATGTACACTCAAGTTTGAGTATTAGGTTATTTGAACGCTTCTGTATTTGCTATAGTTTGTAATTGTCCTGGCCCTTGTCGAGCATGTTGTGATTTGATATCTCCCATACTTCTGCCTGCACAATATACACTTGTAGTCTTCGTCTGGCTCGTGGAAGTTCTTGTTTAAACATATGTTGTGGTGAAATCTGTCCATCTGTAGTCCATCATCGCTGTTGAGGTGTAAGAATCGAGGTCGATTTCAATTTTCTTCCTTCCCTGGTGTTTACTAGGGCCCTGCTTGCTTCTGGTGATTGTAAGTAGAATTGTGCCGTTATGTGAAGCAGAAACCACAGGTTTCCGAGAGGAAAATGTAAGAAAGGTATGTTAGGACCATATAAAATATTAATAAACAATTGGGAATATATGATATAAGAAATAAAGTCAAAGGAATATTGTAATAGGAATAACTGCAAATGAAATAAATATAGAGGAAAAGTTGCCTTAAGCTTGAACGGGCAGACGAGGCCGGGTACGTAAATAATAGGACACTAGAAGCCCTAAATTCCAGCGCCACCATGGAGCCATAGACAATAATGAGGTTTAAGGAAAATATGTAGAGGCAGGAAGCAGCACCGTTATGACGCCATGGCGCCATACAACTTTAGGGGGTGGACCCGTGACTGCTGTACAGCTGAAGGTGAATGGAAGCGACCAATAAGGTGAAATCGTAGAAATAAACTCCCCCAATAAGCGTAGCGTAAACCACGTGATAGGCGTGAATTAGAGAACAAATAGAAAATGGTGGAGATAGACAAACAAATCTAGGAAGAAGCCGAGAGTAGGGCGAGGTGAGAAGCTTCACTTGGTTGGTTACAACGAAAGGGAGAAGACGCGTTAGTTTAATATCTGATGGCGAGTTAATGTTAAGTGCAGAGCTTCTACTCCTTTAGTGCTGGACACGTAGGACCAAGGACCCGGGCCTCCTTCTACCCGGGAGTGATGGATACTCTGGGGCTCTTTTCATAGAGAAATACCTGATTTATTAAAAAGCCCCTTCCCGCTGAGCACAACGTCAAGACGGGATGGAAGTGGAGACGCCACTTACGCGCGTCAACCCCGCAGGGAAGACTGCCGAAAACCTCGGTGGGGCGGCCTGGTGATCTAACACACCTTCTACTAGCTCTGCAGGCTAGTACCCGGGACTTATGAGGCAACCCTCTACCCCCTCCGGGCGGCCGTAGCCTGGCCGGAGGTACCCAATAATTCCCCGTGGGTGTCGGAAACACACTGCCCCTTGAGTCCAAACATCCAAACAACTCCCCGACGGCTGGGGCTCGGCAGTTCGGCCCGAGGTTCCTCTAGTACGTCAGAGGTACCACGAGTGCTAAGGATCCGCAGCGCCCGCACCACGGCAGCTGAAGGGGACGGATCCCCTCCCCTAAGGGAATGGCGAGGTAATAGTGAAGTTAGATTTCAAACGTGTTGGGACTAAATATTCTCAAACAGGCAAGGTGACTCAACGAGAGTGACAGCAACTGAGAAATCCAAGCAATCAGACAAGTAGGATCTGTGAGAATAAACAATCCACAGGAAGTGAAGCATGACTTTTCATTGACTGGTGATAACTGCTGGACCCTGAGTGAGTACTCTTGCTCACCTACACGTAATCTTTAACCATCCTGCTATACACACCAAAAGGCAACACCAAGAAAAATCTCACACCATATGTCTTCTATGAAGGACGTCTCCCTCATCATTCCATATACCATCCGGGATGGCGCTGTTTCTCCAACTTGGGTAACCTCTTCATGAACATTGCTTTTTTTCTTTCTATGCTGATCAGGTCTCCCATCTTCTGCTTTTCCCACATGATCTCAGTTCCATATGTTATCATTGGTGCTACTGCCGTCTTGAATAATCTCATCGTCGTGCAAGTTAATAAGTTTGCTATCTTGGCAAAATGGCCTGATTATCCTTTTGAAGAATGAATGAGCATTGGAACATTCAAACACATAACAATAATATCTTGAGAACTATCGTCTAAAGGGGTGTATTTTCCTTTTAAACACACCAGTAAGGGTTGAAGCGGTTCCCCTCCTTGTGGGTTGGATTTATATCACACGATGCGGTGACATATCTGAAGTAGGATTCGCCCTTCGTGAGGTCTACGCCCCGCACGCGCAAAGTATCGTGCTCCCTCAGTGTGGTGACACATGTAGAAGCCAAACCTTACCTTGATATAGAAGCAATGAACCTTCGTCTAAAAGCCGTGAAGATGAAGTTTTCGAAGATTTCTATAAATCCACTCTCCGGCAATTGCGGCGAGCAATGAGATGTGAAAATTCTCAGGTGTGGTATCGATACAAAAGGGATTTCACTTTTAGACAAGTATGGAATAAAATAATTAATACAGTTTCACTTACTTGGAATTAAATTTCTCGACGTCATTTTCTTCTTTACATGCGACTTTTTCCACTGATGTATATAGCCCTTTACTATATATTAATTTTCTCCTTTTATTTATAAATGATGCAACGGTTTTTTACTTAAATTACTTATCGTAGCGTCGCGTATTCGATGTATATTTTAACGTTTACTAAACGTTCATAAATGATGAACTACAAAAGCTTCTTGTAGTTACAAGAAATCTTTTACCGAAACGGGTCTACCCTCTTCGAGAGTTAAAGCCGGAAGAAAAAATTTAAGAATAAAATCATTTGTTTTTTTTTCTGGTTTTGTTGCTAAGCCACCACAATACTTAATTCTGATTGGTCCTACATCACAATTTGGGATTTCAGTAAACCTAAGCATTTGTTGCATCATCGATATGGTCTTCTTGGATATTAACTTAGGTTGAACTACAGATGGTCATGTATGCAATATCAGCTTTAGGGTCGATCGCCTAAAGGATCACCCAAGACGCCTTGTAAAGTTGGAATTTTATTTACTCTTATGGTTTCAGTTAGGTATCCAAAAGTCGTTCAAAATGAAGAGAGAATTGATTTTCCAGAAGATACAAAATATGCATTTCATTGGTCGGAAAATATGTGACTAAATTAAAATCGTTAGTCATTTTTTTTTTAAATGAAGGGTATTCCATGTAAAGAATATTCTGAGGAGAAGGACGCTCTTGAAGCATGTCCCATCCTTAGAAAATGCTGAACCTTAACACCAAGTTAGTTATTTAACCACTACCTTTTTACATATCTGTTTATAGACATACAGACAGAGAGACTCTTTTCTAAAAAAATGTTCTTTTTCGTAGTCAGGCTCTTCCAAAGTATGTAGGATTAGGATTTCACTTCGGAGGGGATTCGGTACGCAGGACACCATGCAGGACCCATTGTTCCTGCTCCCCCAACTGGGGTGCCCCCGGGAAGAAGGATGAGGCGGATGAGGCGAAGGAGACAGAGGGCGGCCGACCCAAGGAGCCACGACAGTAGAGAGGGCAGGGTCCCTAAAGTTTACTTGGATAGAGACTTTCCCCGACAGGCCAGGACAAGGGACACGCACTCCTACTGCGGGATGGCATGCGCCAGAAGCCGAGCCCCAAAGGTCCCTAGCTGGTGGTCCCGAAATGGTATCAGCAGAGGACCGGAGACCGGAAACAACCTACCGGAGGAGGAAGTAGTTTACCTGAGAGCATATTGTGAATTTGATGGTTTGTGAAATTAAAAGTCTAGGTTACAAACACTAAAAGTTGCACTCCTTAGAAGCACTTCGTACACAGCAGAGCAGAATTACGTCACATACACAATACTACTTGCAAGGTCATCCACCACGAACACACAGCTGTTTACGCACGCGAGTTCAATTACCGACATACTCACTACTGTAGCGGGCGGCTGCCTTTTTTATAGATTACTCACATTCCAGAAATTTCTCAAACAATCGAGACGCGCTAGAACAAAGAACTACAACTCTCGAAAAATCCGTCCCCTTCCACCCCCCCCCCCGCTGTATCGGCGATCTTTTATCTACAGACTGCACGCCCGAGCTTGGAACTAGACACCGGCGCCTCCTCGATCAACAATGGGCTCGCGACATCATCCTGCCATACATCGCCGACACTTCTACCCTGACCACCAGATGAGAGATATGAAATGATAGGAGATGAAATGGAAGGACAAGCAATACGAGAGATATAATTACGTACACAGCATTCGCCTAGCGACCCGGAAATCTCCGAAAAAGCCCATGGGTCAGGTAGATCGGCTACGGGAATCAAACCCGGGCCTCCGAATGCGGGCCACAGACGGAACCCCCTGCTGCCATCGCGCTTGGTTCCAAAGTATGTATGTATTACCTGTAAACTCTGAACAGCAACATTTTGAATGCAATACACAACTTTACCTATTTAATATACACAATACAGAAATAAAAATGACACTGTTAAAATCATTTTAGGTGAAAAAATATCTATATTATTGCAACTGAGAACGGTTAATATGTGTGACAGCATATGTGTGTTTACTAAATAGGGTCGATTTTACTTAAATTCCATAATTTACAAATTGACTGGGGTATATATACTTATATTTTCTTTAAAAATTAGCGCTAGAAGGTTTTGTAAAATAAAAATGAGAAACACCAAGAAAAGTCTCAAGTAGTACCGCCCTCTTCATCCAGTGTTATTTAGCAACATATTTACACAAAAAGCAACTGGAAATGGAAGTGATATATGTCATGATCAAAGTTCCAATTTGCTAGAAGAGCTCTCTAATAGTAACTGACAAAGCATGTAATAATGAGTCATGTAAACATAGAGCGCTACGATGAGCTGCTTCATGTCATTTCCATCTGTTACTGTGTTCCCGTTAGTGAACTATTCTGGGATTTTGCGATGACGTTTGCAATCACTTTTCTTTATGTA
>CM060952.1:57000610-57091965 GCA_030765055.1 Mantis religiosa | reverse complement strand
ACTGTGTGTGAACCTAGCTTCCATATCACCTCCTGAAGGTGAGCATAAACACAGCAAAAGCGATTACACAACTTTAAATCGTTTTTTCACTTTTTATTTCGTTTTACCTTTTATTGTTGGAGCTGCTTTAAGTAGGAATTAATCTCCCTTAAAAAAATAAGTTAGGAGGTGGGTACAAATATTAACTGAATAGGGAGTTGAGAACTTAATTTGTAATAATGAATCTAATGTGCTAAGAGGAGAAAATATATATAGGGATGATTTCTTACGTTCCCAAATGTTCTGTGATTTACAATTCTCAGTTCCTCCGAGTAATAGGTCATAAAATGAAGGAAATGAAGGATGACTATCCCTTAATAATATTTTTTTAAAAAATTAATGTTTAGATAGAATTACGCATCGTCTTAGGTGGTTAGTCCCTAATGAAAGTGGGAGAGTAGTATACAAATATTACATTTGGTGTTTTATATGCGTTTTCAAGTTAATTTTACTGTTTCAAAGCTTTAATTTTAGTTCACCAAATTAGAATTTTTAACAGTAAAAGAGTGCATTTTAGCTGTATTTTAAAGTTATCTAACTACCTTTCCTCTGTTTTTCAGTTGGCTTTCATGAAATTAGTTTTAGTTACGAAAGTTAAAACCTTGACGGTTCGAAACTTTGGTCAGTGGAGTCGACTTGTCTGCTAGATTCGTAACAGACTATTCACTTATTTTGGCAATTTCCTTTTAATGGCTGACAAAATCTAAGTATGAAGGGCATCAACACCGATGTCGTCTCTATATTTGTAACAATTATACTAACATTTTCACTTAACGTGCAACTTCAACTGCAGGGTCAGTAATATTGGTGCATCAGTTCACCGATATGTATGATTCTGGGCTGCCTCCACAATATATACGCTTTACTAAGTTTGATATGCTGATTCCAAAACGGAAATTAGTTCTGCAATATATATATATATATATTGCATGTAATCAATAAATATTATACTTTCTTTGTTGAAAATTAAATAATTCACAACAGTGAATGTAACAGAGAACAATACTTAGTTTATAATAACTTCAATCCTAACAAATTGAGTTCAGTCTCTAATTGTTTTCAAATAGTGATGGTCTACTCAGGTAAGTGGCAATTTTAAATCATACAATTGTGTCATTTGAAGAAATATGTCTTCAAGAAGGTTTAAAAATAACGTGCCTACGGGAGTTTGTGTTTTGAAACAGAAGACAAAATAGTACAAATACTGTAAGAAGCTCCACACGGCCTAATTTTATACGAAGCGTGAAGATTTTGACAAAAAAATTGTACACCAAAAAGTATGTCATAATAGATAAATTAAGGAAATACTCGAGGAAAAGAAGCTAGTTTGCCCTTTGCTATTCCTTGTAACCGCAGTATCAGACAGCGATTAGGAGGTGGCGAATTAATCAAAATCACGAGAATTAAAAAAGAAGATAAATTAATGGAAATGCTTTGCTAAACTAATATAAAATATTGTTGTATTAATATGAAATTAGAATGAAATTAGAGTAATGATTAAAATAGCGGTTTAATTAAGAATAAGATGGGAAGAATATAATTTAAAACAACTAACATGCTAGAATCCATGTAAGGGAGAGAAAATATTTCTGTAAAATCTGAATACAAGTCGGGGAGACAGGAAGAGGTGACCGTTAGCCTCTTTGTTTAAGGAAAGGTTCAATGTCTGAGAACTATAACCAAGAATGTGTAGGAACAATAAGGTTTTCTATATGCGGTCAAGCGTAAGACCTAAAAGGATTTACTTTGCTGAGGTGATAACGATGTATACCGTTACAAAGAGCCCAGGGTAGGCGTGACCCAACTCACGGTGGGACGTAACGTCAATGAGTTCGATGAGTTTTGCTAACCAATAAAGAAAAATCGAAATAAAATGAGAAACCAATAATAATGTAAGATTTGAGAAATGGGAGAAGGGTGAGTTATTTTGGTCATGTGATAAGAGTCAGAGTGGGGATCGGAATAAAGTACGAACTGAATCGCAGAGTAGACGAAACATCACTTCAACAGTCATACTACGAGGGGAAAGATGTGTTAGTGCGCGTGAAGAAGTAGTAAAGATTTCTAAGTCCGAAATGTAGGGAAGTCAAGAATAACGCAACCAGCGTAAGAGAAGCAGCAGAAGAACTTTATAATAGCAAAGTATTCGCCGTATAAAGAAGTAAGAGAATTCTGTTAGGAAGTTTAGTAACAGGTGGTCACCGCTACAAATCAATCTGAATCAACGAACTTAGTGAGAATTAAATTAAATCATTTTTTGCAACGAACCAGTGTATTATTGAGACAACTGAGCAGCCAACAAACAACAAATCCATTTCCTACAACCATTCACCTGAAGATAAGAGATCTCATAGCTCCAATTAGAACCCAAATCAAAAGTAAACACCAACCAATTGAAATCTGACATGCGGGTATGCCGCATAATGGCGCCGACACGTTGGGGCTTCGAATTGTAGGAAATGGGTGAAATGTAACGACGACAACGACGAGGAGATGTGAGAAGAACGACGACGAAGGACGACTACGAGGAGAAGTGAGAAGACTGACGACGACAACTACGATGAGGACAGCAGAGACTACGAAGAAGACGGCAAAAACAACTAACAAGTGAAATTTTCCCCCAACCAAGAGAGAAGTTCAAGTTCTTTCGACATCAACTGAGCCTACTAGACGACGAGCAGCACGACAAAAAAAAAATTGGTAAAGACATCACATAAACACCACAGCCGTACAACAGAACTGTGAGTTACACATACTCAATTTATTTTTCTTGTAAATGTAATATCATTCATTGAGATCAATATCTATGTAATGTCTTAGTAATAAGTATTTTGGAAGGGAAATTAGAAATTTTAAAGGGGAAGTTCAATGCTTTTGAGAAATAAGAAGATCGTACAGAATAAATTTAAAATGGAAAATTCTGGGGAACAAATAGTTATGGAGACAGAGAAAGAGTTAGAAGTTGTTAATGAAGAGACAATGGAAAGCAGTGTTATAGGATTAGTAGATGAGGGTGTAAATGATGTAAGTAGCTTAAATGTAAATAGGAGAAGTGACAATCCTGGGGTAATGGAAAATCTACAAGAGATGCTCCAGAAACTCATGGCGCAAATGACTATTCAGAGTCAATCACTAGAAGCTAAATTCGTAGAACAGAACCAATCACTAGAGGCTAAATTGAACCAAACACCAGAAGCTAAATTAGTAGAACAGAGTCAATCACTAGAGGCTAAATTAGTAGAACAGAACCAAACACTAGAGGCTAAATTACTAGATCAGAGCAGGGCTATGGACAAAAAAAATTAAGTCAAATTACAAGCCAAGGGAGAGAAACAGAAACTAGAATCACTGTCAGAATTCAAGGAATAACAGGGGAAATCCAGTCTGTAAAAGAGGCCCTGCAGCGAGAAGTAGGTACTATAAGAAGTGACCTAGAAGCTACCAAATCTCTCGTTGCAGGAGTAGAAAATAGAATAGGGGAGGAAATTAATAAGGAGAGAATAAGATTAGATGAACTGACCACGACACAGGTAACTTTTGTACAAGAGATAAATGACCGGTTTGACACTGTAAACAATAGTATAGCAGCTGACATGGAGAAGTTAAAAGAAAAGGTAGCACGTGTAACAAATATTCAATCAGAAAATACACAAATGTTGAGGGAAACAGTAAGCGAGATATCTCAAATCAGAGATACTGTAACTGGCTTACAGCTGGGACAGCAAGGGCAGGTACCTGAGAGTTCCAATTGTTCTATACATACACACAATGGAGAGAGGCAGAACGAACAGGTTAACGCCCCTTCTGTCTCTCCTCAAAACAGCAATAATAGCGAAGTAAATATGCAAAACGTAAATATGTATCCACCAGTGCACATGAATTTTCTAAGCGAATTGCCCCTCCCGAAATTTAATTGTCGCAATGACAACGCAGTACAATTTTTGGCCGACTTAGAAAAGTATTTTGTCATCAGAGGTGTACCCGAGCAATATAAGATGATAATAGTTCAAAGGGGGTTAGAATCTGCCGAACTTAATTGGCTACGAGTAACTGTGGGAGAAGGATGCAGCTACGAGTTGTTCAAAACAGCTTTCCTAGAAAAGTATTGGAACACCAATGTCCAATACCAAGTAAGGAATCAGATAGCAAATGGCCGATACCAAGGTAATAATGGAGAGTCTATTACTGATTATTTGCTGAGATATTCGCAAATAAGTAAATATCTACAACCTCCATTACAGGAAGCCGAACTGATTTCTCTTCTCACGCCCCACCTTCCTGAGAACATTAGAAATCACATGGTGGTAGCAAGACCTCAGACATTGAGAGAGGCAATTACATTATTAACAGCTTTACAAAGCGTTGGGACGCAAAATTCACAAAATAGACATGAGAATCGAATGCCAGTGAGAAATATACACAGACCGTGGAATAATAATAATCATGACGGGGAAAGGGCACACAATCCCCGAAATTTTAACACAAACCATATGGCTACTCGTCAAAGATACGATGCCCACGTCCCGAGGGAATTCCCTAACAACAATAGAGGGAGACAGGGACCACCAAATTCAAATTCATATAATTTCCCTATAAGATATGTACATGTAACTAGGAATGGAAATAGGGGTCACCCCCCATTTCGTCGAAGAGGGAATGCAAGACCGACGTTCCGACTACCAGAAGCTAATAGACAGTATCAACCACATGGCGCTGGTAGAGAGAACAATACAGACAGACCTGAAGTAAGACAGAGGAATCAACTTCTCTCAAGAGAATGGGTGCGTTCTCCTCCACCCACACTTAGGGACGCGGCGCCCGAGGTAGATGAAAGGCCAGATACGACACAGCAGACGGGAAACGACTCCAGGGTGCGATAGAAGACGTCCCGCATCGGACCCGGATGAACACGCTAGTTCTTAATTTGAACAGGGACACAGCTCTGAGTAGGGTGGTACAGAATAAAACAGAAACAGAAATAGTAAACGGTACTCAAATAAACAATCACTTAACAGAATTGCAAGAAGTGAGAGATGCTCCACGTATTGCTGCAATAATAAACAAAGAAAAATGGCACATTACCATAGATTCAGGATCCTCAGTTTCAGCTATAAGTCAAGCATTCTTTTATCACTTAAAAAACAATGGAATGAAATTGCAAACATTGCCCGTGAAAAGTGCATATTGTACTCTGGCGGTAGGTCGCGCCAAACAAAAGATTAATACACAAATGCTTTTGAAAGTCACCATTGGGGAGGATACAATAGAATTTGTATGTTTTGTTATTAATAGGCTATCTGTAGACATTATTATGGGTAATGACGTGTTGTATGCGCTTCAAGCTAAGTTGAATTATCAAATGGAAGCCTTGGAAATCAAAATTAAAGACGTCATAGTTAAAGTTCCGTTTAGCTCAAGGGAAGCAGAAAATGAGATAAGATTGACAGATGAAGAAAAAGAAATAGATGGAGAAACATTTTTTTGTAGAATTTATACGAATAGGAGGGATGGAGCTAGTTAAGATGAATCCATTAGAAGCAGAAGAGATGAGAAACTATAATAAGGATGAGTATATAGCTGGAGAAGAAGGGCTTTTAGAGATGACGTCATACGGACTTGGGCAGGCAGAAGCAGGTGAACAGGAGATAATTACCCTACCAGATGATTTCCAGGTAGTCGAAAATAACGTAAACATGACCTATAGAATAAGAGAAACAGTAGCAAACTCGAACCTACTTAACGACCACCAAAAAGAGATTTTTATAACATTTTATGTAAACACAGAAATGTATTTTCGGAACACACTGGGACCTATAGTGATTTTGAGTATGAATTCGAGATACATGATGTTCCCCCATTCAAATATAAGTGCAGACCTATTCCATTGGATTTACAGGAGACAGTGAACCTTAAAATACAGGAAATGTTGGAAGATGGAATTCTGGAGATATCTACATCAAAATTTATAAGTCCCCTATGTATAGTCAGAAAAGCAAATGGAACAGTACGACTGACGATAGATGGACGTCATATAAACCAATATATTGTTCCGGATAATTTTCGAACCCCAGCAATAGAGCAAATTTTGGCCGGTATTGGGGCACAAAGGTATTTTACTTCACTAGATGTGATCAACTCATTTTTGCAAATTAAGTTGAAACCTGAGTTAAGGCAATATACCTCATTTTTGCACGGAGGATATCAGTACCAGTTTACAAGAAATTGCTTTGGACTAATTAATTCTGGAAGTGCATTCCTACGGGCGATGCAGAAAATACTCAACACGCAAAGGGAAACATATGTGTCACAGTATGTAGATGATTTACTGATATACAGTAGAACAGTGGAAGATCACCTTACATATTTGGATTTAGTGCTCGGAAGGCTAGCAAATGCTGGATTAACACTGAATTGGGCCAAATGTAAATTTTTCCAGGAATCAGTTAAATATTTAGGATATATCATAACATGCGAAAATATAGCTCCTGATCCAGAAAGAGTGGAAGCCATTTTGAAAATACCACGACCTAAGACACCAAAACAAGTAAAACGTTATCTGGGTGTACTTGGGTACCAATCAAGGTTCCTGATAAACTATGCAAAGGAAGCCGCACCGTTGCGAGCACTACTGGAAAAAAAATCGAAAATGGCGATGGACTATGGTAGAAGAAAATGCTTTTAAAAGATTACAAGAACTCTTCAGTGAATCCGTATTATTGACATGGCCTGATCCAGATTTACCTTATCTCATATACACGGATGCCTCCATGGTGGCGTTAGGAACTATTTTAGCCCAAGAGACACCGACTGGAGAATTAAAGGTCATAGCCACAGCCTCCCGAGGGTTAACGAAAACAGAAAAAATTGCTTGCATAACAGAACAGGAAATTACGGCTATTTACTACGCCATTTGTAAATTTAGACAATATATATAATAAAAGGATTGTGATATTCACCGATCATATCAGCCTATCATTTATACGAAATTGCAAATTGACCAGTACAAAAATTGCGAGATATATCCACGAGATCATGGCTTACAACCCAGAGATTAAACATATACAGGGAAGTCTTAACATCTTTAGTGACATGCTTTCACGTATAAAGCCACAGGGGAATCTTCCAGAAATTATCAGTAGTCATGGTACAGAATTACCAGTGTTAAAGATGGATGTAACCTTCAGTATAAAATTAACAAAGAAGATGAGAAGATTGTCGGAATTACAACGCCAGGATTGGAAATTAAAACAAATTATGGAAAAGGCATTGCCCATAGATCAAGCAAATTCACAGAAATACGGAGTGCTAAATAACGTATTGTATAAGTTACAGGGTGTTTCCAAACCTGTTTGGAAAGCATATATACCCGCAGCGCTGGAAGAGTTAGTGATTTCTGCTTACCACACAGCTCTTATACATGCTGGCGTTGAGAAGACAATGATTTCCATAAGCAACCATTTATACATATTTAGATTAGGCAAGAAAGTTAGGACCTTTATATCTACATGTGACATCTGCCAGAGGGCAAAATCATTAAATTATAAGATAGATCGACCCCCTGTATCCATCACCAGGAAGGAACCATTAGAATTAGTTGCAGCGGATGCATATGGTCCACTCCCTGCAGGAAGAGGAGGATTAAAATATTTATTTGTACTTATCGACGTGATGTCGAAATTTGTGAAAATATACCCTCTCAAGAAATTAACAAGTGCAGCATGCGCGAATAAAATAGTGAAAGACTATATAGTCAAATACGGGAAGATGAAAGCACTATTAGTAGATAACGCGTCCATACACCATGGAAGACGATTCGTGCACACCATTCAGGATGCCGGAATTTGCATCTATAATACAACGTCGTACCATCCATGCTCTAATCCAAGCGAGCGCGTAATGAAAGACCTAGGTGTTCATCTCCGAGTCCTTTGTTCATTGAAACAGACTACCTGGCCAGACCACATCAACTATATTGAGTTTATATTCAATAATTCAGTCAATCTAACCACAGGATATGCTCCTATCCAATTGCATAGGAATTTAACACCGGAACCAATAATAGAGGGTGTTCCGGAAAGTATACAAGTGACGACCGAGACAGATCCAGAACGGATCCAGAATGCTGTTAAAAGAATAATGGAAAAAGTAGAGAAAAGAAACGCAAAGAAACTGCGGTATAAGAAGAATTGGGAACCAAAAGTCGGCGACTTAGTTCTAGTGAAATCGTTCGACAAGTCAGATTTGTTAGGAAAGAAGACTAAAAAGCTATATATGCTATGGAAAGGTCCATACCGGATTGAGAAAATATTTGGTGACAGAGCGTATGCTCTAATACACCCAAGAAAGAGTAAACCGATAGGCAGATATAACATCTCCCTAATAAGGCCATATCGTCAAAAAAACCGTTGTAAACAGGACAGAGCAGACCTAAGAATCACCGGTGTGAATGTGATTGAAATTATATACGAAGATGTAAAGAATACCAAGTAAAAGTTATATAATTAGTACGGGTAACGTTTTCGTTTGAAATTCAAACACTGCGTGGGAGTTGCAAGTTCCAAAATTCCTGTGCACAAACAAAATGATAATGTAATAAGAATAACCACAGCTAATGAACATGTTAGAAAGATCTTTAAAAATAATTTGTGAAATGTAAATATAGTATAAGTACTGATGTATTCATGTGCCAAAAGGCTATATTGTTATTGTAAAGGTCACAGACTTAGGCGTGACAAAGTGAAAGAAAGTTTAGAGTGAAAATTGAAGTGGAAAGACAGGACAATGAACTGCCAATGTTTACTGTCAGGTAAACGAAACACCTGATTACAGGTAGACTACTGAGTGCAGGTAGAGGTAACCATATTTGGACATCATTACGCAAACTATAATAATGTGAGGACGAATGTTCTTACGGTGAAGGACTGAAAGATAAAGAAACGTCCCAATAAGTTAATATAGTAATATTAAAAAAAAATCATTGAATGTAAAATGTAATATTGTAAACTGTAATATAGTAACATTAATGTAGTACTTAAGGAATGTAATAAGGTAAAATCAAGTTGATGTCAAGTGAGACAAGGATAATTCAGTGAAGTGTATAGATATAGTTGAGGTACCACGAATGTTATTTGTATATAGGGTAATAACCACATATACGACAGTGTACTTGTCTATGTACGTAATGTATCATATCTATAATTCTATGTATATGATGTACCATATTGAACATTCTATGTGTATAAAGTAACACACTGGTGAAGATGAGGGAACGGTGACCACCGAAAAATGTTTCGAGTAGGGAATGAGAAATTATAAGATATATAAGGAGGAAACGTCATGATGGGGGTTTGACAAAATTTAAATAATGGGTATTTCATTTTTGTCAAACGGGCATTATGTAACCGCAGTATCAGACAGCGTTTAGGAGGTGGCGAATTAATCAAAGTCACGAGAATTAAAAAAGAAGATAAATTAATGGAAATGCTTTGCTAAACTAATATAAAATATTGTTGTATTAATATGAAATTAGAATGAAATTAGAGTAATGATTAAAATAGCGGTTTAATTAAGAATAAGATGGGAAGAATATAATTTAAAACAACTAACATGCTAGAATCCATGTAAGGGAGAGAAAATATTTCTGTAAAATCTGAACACAAGTCGGGGAGACAGGAAGAGGTGACCGTTAGCCTCTTTGTTTAAGGAAAGGTTCAATGTCTGAGAACTATAACCAAGAATGTGTAGGAACAATAAGGTTTTCTAGATGCGGTCAAGCGTAAGACCTAAAAGGATTTACTTTGCTGAGGTGATAACGATGTATACCGTTACAAAGAGCCCAGGGTAGGCGTGACCCAACTCACGGTGGGACGTAACGTCAATGAGTTCGATGAGTTTTGCTAACCAATAAAGAAAAATTGAAATAAAATGAGAAACCAATAATAATGTAAGATTTGAGAAATGGGAGAAGGGTGAGTTATTTTGGTCATGTGATAAGAGTCAGTGTGGGGATCAGAATAAAATACGAACTGAATCGCAGAGTAGACGAAACATCACTTCAACAGTCATACTACGAGGGGAAAGATGTGTTAGTGCGCGTGAAGAAGTAGTAAAGATTTCTAAGTCCGAAATGTAGGGAAGTCAAGAATAACGCAACCAGCGTAAGAGAAGCAGCAGAAGAACTTTATAATAGCAAAGTATTCGCCGTATAAAGAAGTAAGAGAATTCTGTTAGGAAGTTTAGTAACAGGTGGTCACCGCTACAAATCAATCTGAATCAACGAACTTAGTGAGAATTAAATTAAATCATTTTTTGCAACGAACCAGTGTATTATTGAGACAACTGAGCAGCCAACAAACAACAAATCCATTTCCTACAACCATTCACCTGAAGATAAGAGATCTCATAGCTCCAATTAGAACCCAAATCAAAAGTAAACACCAACCAATTGAAATCTGGCATGCGGGTATGCCGCATCCTATGGTCTGTCATGAACTTCAAAACCATTTGGATTATTGCTGTTTTTGTGTAGGTGATGTTACAGGATAGAACACAAAGAATATAAAATAAATCAATTATCAAAACTTTTCTCCGCATAAAACCCTTATCATATTGTTCTGTTCTTCCTTTGCCTCCTCCATTAGAAGAACTTGGAAAGTAATAAGATTGTTAAGAAGGTTCTAAGCAAAACAGCAAAGAACATGTGTTTCATCAACCTCAGTCATACAATTACACAGAATCAGAACTTCATTATTTTGTTAGGAACTTAAATCTTTCTATGGATTCTGCTGTTTTATTGTCTAGACTAAAAGGAAAATACTTCTCTCCGGAAAGTAATTTCCTTGCTATACCCCCTGAAGGGGAATTTGTTTCATATTTCTCTTCGGAAGGAAATCTTACATATTGTCACGCTATATGATTGCCTTGAGAGCTGCTGAGTACCTTCCAGGTGAATGGAGACTTTGTATAGATCTGAAAGTATTCTGAAAGGCGTACTTTACTATAATGGACAGCAATGTACATTAGTTCCATAAACCCATTCAATTTCACCTCAAGGAAACACAGCATGACCTACAATTGCTTCTAGAAAGAGTCAAATATACAGAAAATAAGCGGCAGTAATGTGTACATTTAAATACTATTGGCAATTCTACTATTTCAGCAATCATACTATACTAAAATGCTATGTTTTATTTATGAGTGGAATAATAGAGTTTGATCTGAGCACTGGAGAAGAAAAAAATTGAAGCATATATATTCATGAATGTCTTATGGACCCAAAAATATTCTATTTTCACCTTTATATATAAACTTAAGCTTACTGGAGCAGTTTAATAAGGCAGACAACTGCTGCAAATAAATCTGCAAGAAATTCACTGACATGTCTGATGCTAAATTTCAAGTTGATATTTGATATCTTATTGGAAGAAATGATGAAATAATAAAAATAAGGCAAGCGCTAGTCATAAGAGAGTCATCGAAAAACTCCTGGGAAGTTACAAGGATTCAAATTACAAAATATTATACGGATGTTCTTGGGAAGTTTCGAAAGCTATGTTGCAGTATATGTGATTTGGATCTCTTTTCAGAAAATTTCAACTGTGTTAGGGAGGATCGTTGTGAACATTTTCACCAGATATAAAGGAAATGGAATAGTTACATTTTGAGGCTTATTTAGAATAAGTAAAATAAAAAAAAATTGTGTAATATTGAAATTATTATTTAGAGCAGGTGTGAAATATTGCTTTATTAGATTGTTCTGTTGACAGTTGTGGATTTATTAAACTTTATTTAATAATGTAGCACATACTCAATAGAGCAGAGTACAAACATGCACATTTTACTTTTTCATTTATTATGAAGGATTGGTAGGTGATGGAGAAAGGTTACTTTTATATTCAGATTCAGCTTACTCAAATGGATGATAACGATATAGAAAAATAAAAGTCCCAGACAAAAAGCTAAATTTTGCATATTAGTCATATGAACATAGTTAATTGTTGTCACATATAAAATTATTCAGTAGAATTAATGGCTGGCTCTGTAGTTCAAAACTTTCTTCTCACCCGGCATACCGGGTGGGACTCTGTAAGTTTTTCTGGATAGTTGGTTACCAAGACACCCCATATGGCAACCTTGGCCTTCGGGGTAACGTCGTCCCACCACGTGATGTCTGGACCCATTTCTTAGGTAGAAGCACCCAGAGGGCGGGTCTATTACCTCCAGTGATAGGATGATAGTAAAGATGACGGTGACGCGAGAGGACCTACAGCTTATACCGTGGACTCCGAACCATGTTGGGCATAGGGGACACTTCACATATGCCAGACAGAGGTGAATGTGTGGGTAGGGCCGACTTAAAATCGCCAACCCCAGAGCCGGGAACCGAACTCGGGACCCTTAGCACCGGGGCCGTGAACGAAACCACTGCGCTACGATTATTCCTCACTCTCCATATCGTGAGGTCCTCTGGATGGGATGTGTGTGTATGTGTATGTGTGTGTGTGTGTGTGTGTGTGTGTGTGTGTGTGTGTGTGTGTGTGTGTGTGTGTGTGGGCAAGCTGTAAACTATGAGAACCCATTATAAATTAAACTAAGGCTTCAAAAAATGAAATAATAGTAATGATGATGATGATGATGATGACGATGACGATGACGATGACGATGACGATGACGAGGACGAGGACGATGACGACGACGGCGACGGTGACCTTGTATGTTTCAGTCAAAGCCATGCAGATATACATAACGCATACAAGCTTGCTGTCTACCTCTAGGAGGAAGGAATGACGGGAAAGTACCAAGGCATCATACAGATCGACCTTAGAGACAAGCAAAGGTCGCAGCTGCCCAAGGTAAATGGTAAACGACCAGTACAACCGGACAGCCCCTATACTGTCCAAAAGGAATACTCTACCCTTGGAGCAAGCTATCCATTCGGCATTGTCTCACACTGCGAAACCTGATAGTACACCTGAAACATAAGTAGAAAGTGAAATTATTGTGCTAGTGGATAAATTACATGAAACATTTATTTCCTGAGGGGCCCACAGTAATACGATATTTTTTCAGTAAGGACTGCAAATTAGGCACTATTCATTGAGATACTTGAATTTGGATATTTTCTTCACACCAGCTGTACAATGGACGTGCTAAAGAAATTTCTATGAAAGTCGTACTATGGTAGAATTTATATTATACAGGTTGTTTCAAAATGACACCGAACGTTTATAGCCTTTGCATAGTTTATAACTTAACTAGTCCGAATTTCAGCGTTGCAACTTCGAAATTCTGTCACGTATAACTTTATGCAGCATTAAATATTACACGATTTTGTGATTATGCAATGGAAACCACTGGTGTGTGAACTTTAAAAGCTTTTTATTGGGACGTACCGGCCACGAAAACAAAAGCATTACTCCTTGCTCTTTTTCAGTGACACTAGCCTTGCTTTGAGGTAATGAGGTAAAGGGCAGTTATTTTTTAAACATTCAGCTAAGAATTCGGACAGTTGCATGGTTGCTCTTCAGTGTAAAACTACACATCCCGTACTAACAGTGAGGATTTTGGGCGTACTTAGCAAATCCAAGCAATATGGAGCGCTATACGAACGCCGTTATGATGCATATAGTTTTGATGCATGGAAGAGACGAAGGGAGGTCAACGAACACACAATTAATTTAGTTTCATTAAAAATGTGAATTGTGAAAATACTTCAATGATAATAATATTTGTTTAACTTCAGAGAATTTTGTTATGATCTTAATTCTACAATACTTTCAACCACTTACTGTGAGCATCACCACTTTCCTTTTCACTTACAGGTGCTTTATTTAGTATTAGCGAACACGTGAAATAAAATGCTCGCCTCATTGTATAAGCCATTTAGTTTTTGTTACTATATATAAAATTCTTTGATGTTGGTTTCTGTTCTGTTTATCATTTAATGCTTCCATCCTCAACCTCACTAACATTAACTTCCCTCTAAAAGGTATACGCTGCATATGTCCACCAGCTTATTTGCCATCATGGAGTGCCAAAAGGAATCTTGGAACACGTTAAACCCCCATAAGCAATAATTAAGCAGTAGCTTCTTTATTGCGGTTTCTAAGCTATAGAAATTCTTAATATTAGCAAGCTACTGCGGAATATGTCGGTATACTTACAGCTACAGCACGCGGCACGGCCTGTCACCTATACCTGCTAACTCCGACAGCGTGAGTCTGCGTCCTTGTGCCTGTCACTGCCAATCCGCACTAATTCTGGAGCATTTTATGCGGCTCTATTGGCGGTAAAACTATCTACATGTGTTACATAGAAGCTGAGAAAATACTTCTATATGAGTTGTTTTGAAACATCCTGTATATCTTGAGGCTTCCATCTAAGCATGACCCGAAACAGTGTCGAAGTTTAGAAACTCAACCTTATCAACATAATACAGACTCGGATGTTAGTTCCAATTGTTTACTAGCAATAGATGTTATTCGATAACGTAAACGTTATTGCCAACCAGACAGTTATGTTAAGCTAGAGACTTCCAGATGAAAGAACTAAGTATTTCTTGAAAACCATGTTTTGCCTTTCGTATAGCACAGTCGCGTACACTGGAAAAAAGAACAAAAGAAATAGGAGAGTCAGAGATAGAAAGAGAGAGAAAATCAGGGCTCGAATGTTACGTTATATTGTCGTTAAGTGCATCTGCAGCTGGTTCATAGAAGTTCGAAATTTTTCCTGCAAAAATAAAGCGAGGCAAAAGGTCGCCTTAGTAGTGCTGTGTAATGCAGAATTCCAATAATGGTCACCAGATGAGCTTCAGAAGAACGGTGATTTGAGCACACCGTACAACAACATCGCTGTTGAAACACTACTGAATCTTAGCATTCCTTAGCGACATATGTGATAAAATTAGCTCAAATCGCACTACATATTCCTATCACCAATGTACAAAGGCCAACTGAAACTTGGAGAGCAGTTGAATGGGATGAGACGGAACCACCAACAGAAGTGTATTTGCCGAAATTAGCGCTGTTGCTTGGCACCTCGGACTGACGAATGTCTCTTATTCATTTTATTAGAATATTAACTACCCTATTGAGGCTGATATAAATTACACACTGTCTATTTTTAGCATTACGTATGTTTATTAAGGAAGATAACACATTCCTCAATGTCCACCTCGGAAACGTAGATGGCAGCGTGTCTGACTCATGTTCAAGAGGTCACGAGTTTGAATCTCGGTCAGGGTGAGCTACTTGGTAAAGGTTTTTCCCCGGGATTTTGCCTTATTCTGAAACACGAATGTTACGTAACACTAAGCTCAATAGACTCTGGGCTTATTTTAGCATTATTTCATTCATTCCAATAATCGTCCGATGTTACTTTAGGGTAGCGAAAGAAAATCACACAAAAACGTAGTAATAATAATACACAATAATATTATTAATAATATTAATAATAATATTCTTAATATTATTAGTATTATTATAAATATTAATAATATTTATATTACTAGTATTATCAATGTTATTATTAACATCACCATCTTCATCAGCATCACCATTACCATTATCATTATTATGATAATTATCATCATTATTATGATTTTATCCTTATCATTATTACGATTATGTTTATGGTTACTATAATTATGATTATTATAACTACTATGATTATTATGATGATTATGATGATTATGATGGTTATAACTATGATTATCATTATGATTATGATTATTATTATCATGATCATCATTATTATCATCATTATCATGATCATTATCATGATCATTCTCATGATCACTATTATGATCATTACCATGATCATTATCATCATTATTATCATCATCATTATTATTATCTATTATGATTATCATAATTATTAATATCATCATCATTATTATCATTATTTATCATGATTATGATGATGATATTTTTTGCTTTATTGATATCAACAGCATGCTCCATCTCATAGTAATACTACATGCTAAAGCATGCTACATGCTAGTTACATGTCCTATTTTGAATTAGTAATTAATAAACATTACAACAATTTTACATTGATGTCTGATTTAAACACTATGTACATTAAATTGAGTCTATTCTTCTAGCTGATTTTTGGGAGTTCACAATTTGTAATTATTTCACTCTAAATACTTATCATATTTGTAGAAATGGTGCTTGATGATGATGATTATGATTATTGTTGTTATTGTGGTTATTGTTCTAGTTGTTGTTGTTCTAATGTTTTTTGTTGTAATGGTTGCTGTTTTTGGTGCTGTTGTTGCTGCTGCTGTTGCTGCTGTTGTTGTCATTATCACTATCGTTGGTGTCATTAACGTCATTATCATCATTATCATTACTATCATTTTTATCCTTATTGTTATCATCATTATCATTAAATTGTCATTATCATTAAATTATTTTAATTACTGTTTAATTGATTTCAATTATTTTTAAATTATTTTTAAATTATTTTTAATTACTTTATATTATTGTTATTATTTTAGATTATTTTTTAAATTATTATTTTAATTATTTTAAATTATTTTATAAATTATTATTTTAATTAATTTAAATTATTTTTAAATTATTAGTAGTAGTATTAGTATTAACATTTTTATGTGATTTACGTCCTCCAAAGTTATGTCATATCGGACGATGAATGAAATAGGTGAAAGGATCCTCAAATTGTCCAGGTTCCATTGAGCTTAGAGTTACCCGACATTCGTCTTTCATGATAAGGGAGAACCTCGGTAAAAACCTTATCCGGATAAGTCACTCTGACCGATATTCGATCTCGGGACCTCTTGAGTGTAAGGCAGACATTCTACTCCCACGATACCGAGGCGGGCCTATTAATAATAAATAAAATAAAATTCCTCAATAGCATATTATAAATAACACCGTGTCCATTTGCTGTTATGGAGAAAGGTGATCCACATTATTATGATAAATCATTTCGGACATATACACTTACAGGTAAAAAGTAAATTACCCTATAACTCTTCAAACATAAGGTGGTGTTTTTGAATATCAAAGAGTATATAGCAGATTTCACTCACTATCAACGCCCCTATTTGAGCCTATAGTTACTGTCGCGCTGTTCGAAGGGTTACCCTGACTTCTCTTTTAATAGAAACTTCTCAGATAACGCACTGATTATTCTTGTGAGAGGAGAACTTCCGCGCCTCTCGGTCGTGTGCTAAGCACCAATGAACGCATCACTTCAGCCAATGGAATTCGCAGAAATCGCAAATGACAGATTTTCACTCCACGTGGAGTAATCAGCGCGTTATCTGAGAGGCATCTATTACCAAAGATAAATCCATGGTAACCATGGATACTCCGTCATTTAAATGGCAAATGCCTACCTGTCTTGGACTGCAGTGCAATTAATGAGCTACGCTACAAATTTATATGTTACTCTGCTTACACTTTCAACTTGCTCTACAACAACTTACATCATTTCAATTATCTAACGGGACATTTGGCAACTATGCTTTAAAAGCCGTTGGAATTATAAGGCATATAGAATATTTATACTTTCAGTCCTTTATGTCCAAAGCGAAAGCTTCTTACCGAACTAGAAGAAAACGTAAAATCTGTCACAAGGATCAACTTCAGTAAGATTTGCGTGAAGCATCATTTCGTTTCCTGATGTTCTTTTTTTTCGCATACATGCCAATAGAAAACGGCAGCTTTTTCAGCTTTCAAAGCAGTTTAAAATCACTTGTTGAATAAAATTGTTGCTGGTAGTATGAATTACGTATGTAGTTGGAAAATCTGGAGTTGTTTTCAGATCCCAACCGTGTTAAACATAATATATACGTTTATAGTTGTCAAAGCTTTATTTGATGATGACTTAATACGTAATATTAGGGAACAAGTTTATAATCAGAGAAATTATTTTAATAAATTATGATACCATCTCTACATGTAAGCATTAAACTAATTGCTATATCTAATATAAAATGGTCTGCAGCATATTACATAGTGTTAAAACATCAGAATTATAAAAGAATAACATAAAATGAATTAGCATTTCTTTTTCTTTACTGTAAATATGGGGAGTAACAGAGTCGTTTTCGTTATTTATGCAATAATATATATTGTGCACGTGTTTTATCCTGTCTTGTTCTGTAGCTGGAGCTTTGTTTACCTTATACACCTATGCTCCTAGAATGCTAATGTCTAAGTATAAGGTGTTTGGTAAAATTGACGAGATTTTCAACAAATGTATTATTTCATATGCACTGTATTCTGTTCCTCATAAGCAAAGGTACACACATGCGTTTTGATTTATTTATTTCAAACAAACTGAAATGCCTGGATCTACCTGTGATTTGACGATCTGTCCCTACGCTTTCATATGTTGAAAAAGTAAAAATAAATGTAATTAAAAGGTCAGGGAACTACACAAACAACAAAAGCTAAACATAATAAATTGAGTACATAGAAAACACAATGTCAAGGCAGGGTTGAACTTCAATTATTATAGCTCGTGAAATATGGGCTAAGAAGCAAGATTTGATTGCAACAGTTTTAAAATGATATTTTACAGGAATATATAAAACATAACCAAAATTGGTCACCATTTATTATATAACTGTTATGCTACCAGAATTTATAATAATGACATGTGTTGATTTGCTTACTCCCTAGGTGCCCGTGCCTATGTTATGTCTCTATTCATATATGACCACATCCAGTGTACTGGAACGCCTACTTGCTCTATGTATATGAACGGAATGACCGGGACCTGTGTTATCGAAATTAGCCCACTTTGGGTAACAACGCCTTGGTTGGTGAGTGTATATGACCTGGATGATAGAGTCACATGTTAGTGAAGTGTAGTCCATGTTTGACTGCTAGGGCTACGTAAAGTTAAAAGTCTGGTTTGCAGAAACTTACAACGCTCCTTATTGCAATAAAAATATGGGAAATTGACAATCACCTGTCTTCAAGGTCCACTCGGTGATCCAAGTCCGTAAACAAATGAAAGAAATCACTGCGGTACACTACGAAGTCCACTTTCACAATAACTATCACACAACAATTGCTTCTATCACTTGCCAATTTATAACCTAGTTATTGTTTGCAGAATGCCGTAGACCTTGCGGTGGCAAGAGAAAGACAGAAAATTCCGGAGCATCTGTCTGTCTCTTTCTCTTGGTAAGCGTGCAGCTCTCCTGCCCACGCGCCCGGAAACCTTTTGTCGTGGCATCACAACAATGTCATTGGTGACAGTGTCCCCTCCTCAAGGATGGTCGTCCCGAACAGCACCATCGTAAAGGGAAAGACAATCCAGATGTACCGCCATCTTTCCTCGAGGCACCTTCTGAATGTGTCAGACCACGCTGTTAATTATTTTTACCACCTGGTGCGGTCCTTGAAATGGTTAAAGCTTTGGGCATCGTCACTTGGTCCGGGTAGGACGATACTTCCGGAGCAGGTCACCTTGCTGGAATCCCTTACTATTGGCATGCCTGTCATACCGGTCTTAAGGCAGTCACTCACCATCCGGATGTTCTGAAGGGCCATATTTGGCATATCGTGGAGATGGTCTACGGGGTTCTCCATATACTCGGTTGTTGTCTGCTGCACTTCCGGCGGGTTTCCAAAGGGTCACAACGGAGGCGTAGCTCTCGGCCGAACATTAAGTTTGCTGGTGTAAACGCAGTGATGTCATGTGCTGACGAGCGGTAAGCCAGCAAGAACTGTGACACCTTGACGTCCCAGTCTCGCTGATGGCTGGTGTTCTTCCACGGTCTTGATGTATTTCTCGACCATGCCGTCCGACTGTGGATGTAGATGTGTTGTGCGGGTGCTGTTCACCCCAAGCCTTTCCATTGCCTCCTTTATCAGGTGGGACTCAAAATTTGTGCCCTGGTCGCTGTGAAGCTCTTACGGCACCCCAAAATGCCGGAACAGTTGCTCCACGGGGCAGTCGGTAATCGCCTTCACCTCCTTGTTCGGGATGGCATACACCTTCGGCCACCTGGTGATGTAGTCCACGGCCACCATTAGGTACTTGTTTCCTCTATCCGACACTGGGAATGGGCCAGCTATGTCGACAGCGATGCGTTAGAAAGGCGCTCCGACGCTGTACTGCTACATGTGACCACGGCTCCTAGACTGGGGGCCGCGTTAGACTACTCAGCCAATAGTAGCACTGTCGGAATTCGTCGATCGTTTGGTTTGTTCCCAGGTGTCCTCCTGAAGTACCTGCGTGCAATACCTCCAAGACTTCCCGGACCACACTCCAAAATAATTCTTATGAAGTTGGATTGGCATTAACTTTATTATCTGTTTCTTCTGCGTCTTCCCATTGGGTGATTCCCATACCCGAAACAGAACGCCTTCTTTGGCTCTCAGTGTGTTCCGCTGGGGCCAGTGCGATTTGAATGCAGCGCTTCTAGGTGCGATGTCCTCCTAGGTTGGTCTTTTGCCTACCTCCACTTACCTAAATCGTGGCCCTAAGTCTGCGTCCGCCAGCTGCTCACTCCTCAGGCCTACGCAATCCCATTCGTCCGCAGTCACTGCCGTGACCAATTTGACAGTTGTGGCACGCTCCTTCTTCCGTTCCACTCCTGTGCATTGGCCGCAATCTTCTGGACAGGGTCTTCGGGACATGGCGTCTGGGTTGGCATGGCTATTCCCTCCACGATGTTCGAAGGTGAAGTCGTACTCTTGCAGCCTCTGGATCCAAAGGGATGTCAGCCAGGTTTCTAAAGCTAAGTAGCCAAGTTAGGTCGCAGTGGTCAGTCCTCAGGAGGAATGGCTGACCGCAAAGTTACATGTGGAAGTGCTCCACTAACCCCAGTAGCTCTCGCCAGGTGACGCAGAAGTTCTTCTCTGCCTTGCGCAGCGTCTTACTGTAGTAGGGTAATATTCACTCGTGGCCATCCTGTACTAGGGATAGGACGCTTCCAATGCAATGGTCACTAAATACGGTGTCCACAATAAAGGTGCTGCCTGGTTGTGGGAATCCCAAACTAGGAACACTGCAAAATGCCTTCATCGTTGTGTTCCACTCGTGTCACCAAATGTGAAAACGTGGGTTAAGTAGAATCAAAAATCTGGTTTGCAGAATTCTGGAACACTCCTTATAGCAGTTAAATGGCGTGAAATTGACAATCAGCTATCTTCAAGTTCGACTCGGTGATCCACCGCACGTAAACAAATGCATCACTGCGGTACACTACGAACGTCCACTGTCGCAATAACCATTTCTAACACTTGCCGATATTTATACCCCCAGTCATTGTTTCTAGAGGGCCGTAGACCACCCGAGAACATTCGCGGCGGCAAGAGAAAGAATGAAAATTCCGAAACCTCTATCAGTCTCTTCCTTTCTTTTGACAAGCGTCGAGCTCTTGTGTCCGCGTGTCCGGCTCCCTTTTGTCGCGACAACACAACAATGCCATCTGTGATAATAACGATAATTAACAAATTGGTAAATGTTCAATAGTGTAGCCGGTTGTAACTTATGTTATACTCAATAGAAATTTATTAGAGTAAAATTAATATCTCTAATTACCGGCGTTGTCTGTAGTTTGAAGACCCTTTTCCTACGACATTTAGTCTTATATTGTAATTACCAATAGCCTTCAATAACGAAATTCACAAAACTAAGAATACACCTAAATGAAACGCAATAAAGACAAAAATTAACTTTTGTTACTCCATGGGAAGAAATCAATGTCACATGAGTTCAGTGCTTCTTTATTTCGTGGGCCGTGGAAACTTAAGTAGTTATGCCTATGGCGACAGTTTTCAAACTACAGCCTTAGCAAATATGTAAAGGTTTTGCGAAATTGTGGATATTATATAAAATTAAATAATTCATTCGTTAAGCGAGCGCATTTTGGACTACTAGACTAATGGACTACTAGACTACTTTGGACTAGTGCTAGACTAATATTTACTTAGTGTCAAAAGTTGTCAGTGCCAAGTTTATTCCAAATTAATGCAATTGCGTGTTTATAAGACACACACACACACACACACAACAACAACACACAACACACACAACACACAACACACACACACAACACACACACAACACACACACAACACACACAACACACACAACACACACACAACACACACAACACACACACAACACACACACCAAACACACACAACACACAAAACACACACACACAACACACACAACACACACATCACACACACAACACACACAACACACACAACACACACACACAACACACACACACCACACACACACACAACACACACACAACACACACACAACACACACACACAACACACACACAACACACACACCACACACACACAACACACACACACACAACACACACACACAACACACACACCACACACAACACACACAACACACACAACACACACACAACACACACAACACACACAACACACACAACACACACACAACACACACAACACACACACAAACACAACACACACACAACACACACACACACAACACACACACACAAACACAACACACACACAAACACACAACACACAACACACACAACACACACACAAACACAACAACACACAACACACAACAACACACACAACACACACAACACACACAACACATGAACAACACACACAACACACGAACAACACACACAACACACGAACAACACACGAACAACACACACACACAACACACACAACACACACACACACACACAACACACACACAACACACACAACACACACACACAACACACACAACACACACAACACACACACCACACACACAACACACACACAACACACACACAACACACACACAACACACACACACAACACACACACAACACACACACAACACACACACAACACACACACCACACACACACCACACACAACACACACACAACACACACAACACACACAACACACACAACACACACAACACACACAACACACACAACACACACAACACACACACAACACACACACACAACACACACAACACACACACACCACACACACACCACACACACAACACACAGAACACACACAACACACACAACACACACACAACACACACACAACACACAGAACACACAGAACACACACAACACACACAACACACACACAACACACACACAACACACACACAACACACACACACACACACACACACACACACACACACAACACACACAACACACACACACACGACACACACAACACACACACAACACACACACAACACACACACAACACACACAACACACACAACACACACACAACACACACACACACACCACACACACACCACACACAACACACACAACACACACACAACACACACACAACACACACACAACATACACAACACACACAACACACATATAACACACACACAACACACATACAACACACACACACAACACACACACACAACACACACAACACACACACAACACACACAACAAAACACACAACACACACAACACACACAACACATACAACACACACAACACAACACACAACACATTCACTCGCATACACATAAAATGTCACATACTGACTTTTAATTAGTCCAGGTGAGTCACCTTGTCCCAATGTTATCTATGCAACCCGCAGTTCATATTCTAATGTGAAACCATTGACCCCTTTTAGCACAAAAGCCCATATTGCAGCTCTGCCTTTCTATTCGGTGCTACGTGCACCCAACATTAATTCTTACAGTCCTGAATAAAGACCAAGAAGCTGTGAAAAACTGAAATAAAAGACGGTTTTTCATACATATAATACTAGTAAGGTCATAACCGAATGCTTTCCCAGAGAGCGACATAGAATGCGCGGCAGTGGCGGAGTGGGTCAGCTTGCTCAAATGTGATGATCCAAGACTATCTTCGAAACGAGTCACATTGTTTTACATGTCTTTTCCTTCCCCTAGTCTTTATTGTCTATATGTTAGTTACTAATTTATATATTGTTGCTATTGGTTCTCTTGTGAGCCAAAGACACAATAATGACTATCTCATAATTAGAGATCATGCTTAGTTTTGTGACTATTTATAATGTCTGTCCTATCTGGTGTTCTGAACCATGTTACCTAGGTAGCTTTCATTTTAGGAGCATGTCAACGACAGTGAAAGGAAAATTACTATGTTCCACTTCTACTGACGAAGTAGTTTTGAACATGTTATGTTCTCGGTCAAACAGAAAAATAAATTGTCGTAGAGTGTGGATTTCGTCAACGCAGTAAATGTTCAAAATGACGACCTGCGGCAGTATTTCAAAGGTTTCAAATACTGATTACCTACGTAGATAAGGGAGCGTTTATTCACACCAACCATTGACACAGGCGCAAATAGCTAAAGCCACTTTGCATTTGTTAAGGTTTTGAAACTTGGTTGATAGGGTTAAGAATAATACGACCTTAAAAAGGTATTTACTGCGAACTATAAATTTATATTATCTGCCAGTGAAAAACCTATATTTTTGTTGTATTTCATAAAGACATATAATGTTATAAAATGTTATTTTTATCACAGTATCAAATTATAGGTCACAAGAGGTAAAATAAAGGGTAATAAACTTTCTGAGCTGAACACGAACGATTTGAAACCAGCTCACAGTGGCAGAGCGGACAAGACACCTGTATACGTTACAACAGATAGGAGAAAAGATAGATGATAGTATTGAGAAGTTAGAGGTAGGACAAATAGAACTAGGAAAGAAGTTATACAATCAACACAGGTGTTAGAAAATTTCGGGAAAGTTAGGAAGTAAAGAGCATAAGAAAAGAGGCTGGTCAGGCAGCAGACAATGTATGGAAAGATGTTAGGAGACAGAGAACACTGAAAATGAAGTTTTGAATGTAGGTAATGAAAGGTCAGATAGTTAAAACAGAAAACTGAGGGAAGAAATAGCACAGACTTTAGACAAAGAAAGAGAAATGGCTAGAAAAAAGTTAGCAGAAACTAGGAGTAGATTAGAAGTATCAGAATGGGAGAATAGAGAACAGACGAGGAATGTGGAGGAAACTATAAATCAAATGATTGAGGTGGCAGAAGAGATCACGGTGGCAAAGGAAAGATTGAAAAATATTGAATATAGAGGAAGAAACAAAAGAGACATATTAAAATATTTCGGGCAAGGGGCACAGTTCGATCAGGATATGAGTAACAAAGAGAAGAAAAGATATCGATGTCAAATGCCTAAGCTAGATATGCAAAACTCATGGAATGTAGAATAAGTGAGTCCTTCTAACATGGAAAGATCAGCCAATTCCTTTGTATTTTGTAAGTACATTGTGGGATGATGAATTGCCTTGTAAATTGTGGGAACTTTGGATAAAGTATCTAAAATTGCCATGACAAACTGTGAAATGGGAAGAAACACAAACTTGTAAAATTTATAGGTTAAGTATAAACTGTGTGGTGAAAGTGCAGTGAAATTTAAAATTAAGCAAGTGATAAAATAAAGGAAACTAAATGAAAATCTGAACACTGAAAGAGTTTTGAAAATAATATTTATATAGAATCCTCGAGAACTATTCGGAAATGTTGTATGAACAAAGGAAAATTAAACAAATACAAAGAAAATCAAAATCAGAACATTGAAAAACTTTTTAAAATAATATTTTTAGAGAATCTGGAAGAAGAATTCAGAAATGTTGCATAAAATAAAGGTATTAGTAATGTACAATGGTTGAAACATGGAAGGGTATATATGATTATGAATTGTTCTAAGTGTTGTATCTTATGAATTAATTGTAAGCTGATCAGATGGAGAGAGAGAGAAAAAGAAAAAGAGGTGATGATGATGTACATTAAAGTGTTTACCATTTAGTGGCATTTAAAAGCTGAAAATTATAGATCAGAGTGTTGCTAAATGTTAAATAAGCTATTGCTATGTAAGCATGTAAGTAATTTTTAGGAAATGTTTATCTATGTATTATGCAAAATTAACGCTGTGAAAGGAAATTGTAAAACGAATGGGAAGTTTCTGACAAAGGTCTAGTATTTTAAGTTGTATTCGGGCAACACGTATATATTCTTTTACTATGGGATAATAAAACAATATCTACCGGGGCATTTGATACCGCAATTAAAGGATTGCAATAAGTAAAGAATCGTAATGAATTTCAAAGGAATGTTGGATCTTTGTTACAACACGTGCAGGGGCAGTTGGTTGAGTTGTGTAACAAAAGACATGGGAGAAACAGGTTTTCTTAGCAAGAAAACCTACTTGAATGACACTTGACTCCGTTTTAATAGGTATTATTCGGACCATTAATTGATATATTCGTAACCCTTGGTCGGCAACTTCGAGTTTGACGTGATGATAAAAAGAAGCAGTCTCTAAACCAGTTTGAAACGGTCATTCCAGTGTCATTAGAACCATCCTTACTCATACATAACCACGCATACCCTGAGAGAAACCTCATTGCTCTACCCTGCGCTACCCATATTATTCGTTACAAACTGTAGCGTCAACGTGGAATTGTGCGCCACCCATTTTATATTCCTTCAGAAGACATTCATGTAAGGCGTAAGTCACATATTAAGCTTAGTACCTTGCATAAATTAAAAGAATAAATAGAGGCAGGCGACTCACCTGATATATAAATAACATGTGGTATTCGTTTGTATCTAAAGGTTAATATTTACTTCAATCCATAAGCGACGCTAACTGAAACTTTAGAAAAAAAATTAGAATTCTTCAGAAGTAGTCCGGAATGTTCACCTTCTTACCGCACTTTAACTTGTATTTCGGAATTTCAAATTTATGACTTCTGTTTTTGAGAATAAGCCTCAGGAGGTGTCAAAAATGGGCCATTTAATTAAAAATTCCCTGCACCTATCAATTCCTGGGTTCATCGGACTGCAAATATTTATTTAATGAAAGAAAGAATGAATTGAAGAATTCAATTGAAAGCAAGAGATGAACTTTGCAACGTAGTTACAACGTGAGAACAATGCCACTTTTAGTAACTTCAGTATAACAGCTGAAGAAATTTCATTTGGCATACATTTCTCTAAATATATGTATTATAGGGTGTTAGAAAATGATTGCTAGATTCAGTGAAATCGAAATGGAGATTGAATAAAATATATTTAAAGCATATTATTACTCATTATATTTGGGCATTATATTTCGAAATTATGGATTAAATTCTATTCTCAGCTATTACTAATGTATTAGTGAGACCGTACATTCGCTGAGAATTAAATGATTATATGTAATAATGCAATTCCTCTTTCATGAGAAAAACAAAATACGAAAATATGTGAGTGAGAATCATTTATCATTTGTTTTGATGTTCAGCAACTTTAATGTGGTACAGATTCGCCCCCTCCCTTTAGATTCTCTCATACCTTCAGTAGCTTACTGTTAACTGGAAGAAAAATATAAAGCCAGATATCCAGGGAAATGAGTGAAATCAATGTTTACCAACATGCTAAATCCTGTCCCACAGCCTCGCGCACCAGTGCATCCATTATACATGTGTTGATTGTTCTGGCCGATTCTGTTTACTTAATGGAAAACCACAATGGATCTGCTTTGATTCACAAAACATTTAATATGGCGAGACACGATCAAATATGCAATACAGTACCAACGATTTGGAGGCTTCATCCTCCTTTCTAGCTTTGCCGCAGTAATATTTCTGTTTTACAGTAATGTTGTTCTGTTACCCATGTTTTTCTTAGTGTTAGGTAAGGAAATTTATCTCGTCAACTTAAATTGTGACTTTCTTACTGAAGTGTTAGCCAACTAAAGTGTGCAATAAACTATTAAAACATGTTCGTTCTAGATAAATTAGGCAATTTGTTCCAAATGTATACGCATATATTCATATATGTCCAGTCCATAATATCCGAATGCAATGACATTAATTAAAGGTTAGTCTGCGTTAAAATTAACCCGAGATGTAAAGTTGCAAACAGTTATTTTCTCCATATCTATTAATAGCTAGTCCCACTCAAGTCACACATCTTTATTTTGTGAGTTGTTTTAACGAAATATACGCTGAAGACGCACTATTTATTTTAAAATATTATATTTATTTGAAATTCAAGGTTATTTTGATAAGGAACTTATTAAACAAATACAATTTAAAGTTTGGAACTACGTCGTTGGTAGGCTTTGCAGAAATATTAAGAACGAGAAAAGACAAATGAAGCAGGTTATCCAATAGGTATCTTTATTATTATATAAAATCAAAGAGACCGTAATAAAAATATTAGAGCTTTTTTTAATTATTAAGTGAGCAGTCTTACACTCGAATACCAGTATATCCAAGTGAAATTAATAAGAGAATATTAGCAGTCATTATAAAATAGCTTTTAAAGTGTAGGTAATGTTTAAGCGTCATAATTGTTGACAAACGAGTCTGTTTTGCCGAAAATATCACTTAATGGGTTGGGAATCTGAGAGCAAAGGAAACCGCCTGTTACCAAGGTAAGTACGTCATTATTACACGAAAACCGTAATGGTAGGGCAAGTGCTGAAGAATTGTAAGTATCCTCGTATGCACAACCGGATTTCTGAAATCTATAAAAAGAAATAATTCTTCAAAAATAGTATGCGTTATTCTTTGGCTGATAATCACCTTAAGAATTGTCTTTAAGGACAACAATTTTGCGGATCGGCCGCGGAGTGTAATCATCTGTCAATATCTTCAACAATACACTAAATTAAGATCCATTGTTATACTAAAAAGAAATTCATCGACCTATAGTCATTATCCTATGTAATGTTTGCTGGGCTGATAGAAAAGAATTGGTATACATTTCGAGTGACTATAGATATATGTATGCATATAAAACTCAGGAATTCACATCTATACCACTATACTCCAGAGGAACTGATTCATACAAACGTTTTGTATTTCATATTAAGGCACCTATTAATGAACGTTTGACATTCCGAAAGGAAGCTTTCAGAAACGCTTTGACATTATAGTTTATATTTTTATGTAAATACTACCACAATACTATTTCCATAAGGATGTTCTCTTATAGCTACTAGATTCCAGTAAGCATAGGTATTATATTAGAAGAGATAAAAGTTGTTTCGCTATAGCCAGCGAAAACACAACAAGCGTTATTTATCAGACACCCAGAATATTCTAAAATATTCCCTCTTATCGAAAATCAAGACTCTGCACACGTTTCATGGATACGTAAGCGAATAAATAGCTAATTAGCAAGTATTGTTCTAGTATGACAGCAAATGCGTTTCTCCGAGCAAACTTGTGACGCGCGTAGCAATTGTTACTCCCACGGAATAACGGGGAACTCTTGTGTTCAATTCCGTAGCAAGTGTAGAGTCTGTTTAGTTAACTCATATGCACGTTGGTCGCTGCCTTTGACGAACCGTTATAATCGTTTTACAACACCGGCCCTCCTTCTCCCAGATCTTTCTCAATACGTCCTGGGTAGTTATCGTGCGCGGTTTCGTCTAAATAAATTATCTTATGTCCATTACTGCGAAACTTTCTTAGTTTTGACAAATATATGTATATATTGCCAAGTTACAATTCTACCGGATTTCTTAATAATCCTTATCTTATTCAAAGTGCGATATTTGAAACCCAGCTCCTTTAGGAGACCGCGTAAAGTGCAGAGCCCATAAGGAAAATCACAAATTTCTTGCAAAAGTGCAACCAATTCGTCTAAGGTGAGCGCTCTCTCTTTTGCATAGAATCTATAAATTTCTCGACAAATTAAATCGCATGTGAAATTATCTACTTTAGAGAAACGTTTCCTTTTGTTTTCACACTTTATCAGCGTCTTTGATATTCCTTTCGTCACAATATTTCTGATGAATTTATCATCAGGTTCATTGCACGACCCCTTACCGAGATTATTTGTCAGCAAATATTTATATGTGTTCAAAACAAGCGCTTGAATTTGCTTAGAAACAGTTACTGTTATAACTTTGTTTTTTGAGGTTTTTCCGGCAATATAACTTGGCCCAGTTATTCACACTATTGCCATCACTTTGATTATTTTCACTTGACCGAAAGTAATATACTGCATTTGCCACTTAATTCCCTCCCACGGTCTCCACTTCGTGACACACAACGAATTTCTGCACGTAATAAAACAGATCAACTGGAAGTTGGAACTTTGGCAACTGAGACTCCACGTGGAGTAGAAATGCGACTGTCACTTCGAGAAAATCAGGTTTGCTACTGGTCCTCAACGACAGCGTTCCATTTCTGAAGTGTGGAGATAGATTTATGACGGTCATTAGTGGGCGGGAGGGTAGTTTCCTTTGTGGGGTAAACTGCACTCGCTTTCACTAGACAGACTCCACCGTGCGGAAGAAGAACCTATGTTGTGTGCATTGTATTACACCACTGCATCATTAAGAAAATTGGTTGAGAAAAGTCAAACTTCATTACTGCATTAATTTATTAATATTGAGAAATTAGTGAGATGACGTAGAAAACTTCAATTGGGATTGGGATTTCATTAGGAGGGGATTCGATATGTAGGCCTCCATGCTGGACCCGTTGTTCCTATGCCCTAAAGTAGAAGCACCCCGGCAGGAAAGATGAGGCGAAGGAGACAGTGGGCGGCCGACCCAAGGAGCCACAACAGTACAGAGGGCATGGTCCCTACTAGTAACAGTCGAATGTGTAGTGTTTAGCGCCCGCTTTTACTACATACGGCACCGCAGGTGGTGAAACTGATGATACATGAGATGAATCGGTGGAATCATCGGTGGAATGAGATGGCGGGGGAAACCGGAGGAAAACCCGGAGAAAACCCGCCCCAACGCCGTGTTGTCCGCCACAAATCTCATTTTGCGGTCGCCTGGGATCGAACCCGGTCCGCCTTGGTGAGAGCCAGGCGGTCTAACCACTGAGCCACGGCGTGGCCTGTAACAGTGCAAACAGACGTTTTATGTTGATGTTGTTTTTCTATCAATATGTATAATTATATTGTCTATATCAGAATTTACTTGATTAATAATAAAACACTAGAATCCGAAGGTCATAAGATTTCATTACTTAATGTTAGAAGCACTTGTTAAACATATTTGGTAAGATTATTTTCAGGGTAACCTTCTTCGTCGTGTTCGTCGTCTTCGTCGTCTTCGCCGTCTTCGTCCTCGTCTTAGTCTTCATCTTCGTCTTTGTCGTCGTCGTCGTCGCCTTCGTCTTTGTCGTCGTCGTCCTCGTCGTCTTCGTCTTTGTCGTCGTCTTCGTCTTCGTCGTCTTCGTCTTCGTCGTTTTCGTCGTCTTCGTCTTCGTCGTCGTACTCTCCTGCTCCTTCTTCTCCTTCTCCTCCTCCTTCTCCTTCTTAATTATTATTGTTATTGCTATTATTTTTATTATTGTTGTTATTGTGACTGTAAAATAAAATACAGATAAATCTAAAATGAAATTCTAATGGTGTGTATTATGGAAGCCGCGAAACACGCATACAAATAATAACTTGCAAGTGTGAACATGATTAAAATATACTAATCTTTAATTAAGACAGCATGATATCTGTTGATGTTGGAAAAGTGAAACATTTCCTTGGGCAAACTGTTTCAACTTTAGGACGTGTCTTACATGCTGTGCTAAGGGTCGATACTAACAACAGTTGCGGGAGGCCTGGCAGTGTGAAAGGCAACAGATGGTGCTCCCTGGGATTACGCCAAGTTGCGGCAATCCTCGGGAATAGAGCAGCCCTGGTGTGCAATTTAACATAGCTTATGCAGCAAAACCTGCCTGGACCGATGTTTTGACTGAAGTAATATGACAGTCTACCGGTAATTAGGGTACATGGAACTAATAAATCCGACAAACAAAAATGGTTCAACAATGGAAATACATTAAAAATTTATGCAAAAGTAAACGCTGTGGTTACCAACATATCATTTTCATCATCATCACTATCATCTTCTTCGTTTTACTTATAATTTATTCATCGATATGTAGTTCAAAGGAGCTAGAGGCTTTTCAAAATGTTTGTATTACGTGGTAGGTAGAGAGGTGCTAAAGCAATCTTTCACGCAGCTTATCACGAGAATCAATACTACTATTTCGCATTGAAAATGAAAAACGTTCAAGCAAGCAGAGCTCAATACCTGCTACTTCCGCAGAAGTATCTGAAGGTAATGTGCCCGCAGATAAACATCCATTTGGTCGATTCCGCTCCAAAATAACAATAATACTGTTAATTGTAGTTTAAGTCAATTATTATTGAATGACATCGCGGTCCATTTCTGACAACGTCTGCAACAAGATACAGTTTAGACATAGAGTAGTACTTTTTGTTGGAGAGAATTACAGAAGTTCACTGCATGGTAATAAGAAAAAGGGGACTAAAAGGCTAAAGACTAAAAGGCCGATCCCAAAAATAAAGGGATAAGTCAGCCGGGAACGCTGATAGAATATAACTAATAAAAAAGGGGCGTATGAAGTAGTACATTCACATATTGGAAATAATTACAGCACAGTTGAGTTGGAGGCCTGACCGGCGACAAGCAAAGACAGACAGAAAGGGTTGGTCAGTAACCTCAAAAGTGGATGTCATTTACAGTTAAACTTGGAAAACCAGAGACACTTTAGAGGTCTTCGAGAGGCACTCTTAGTTAGGAAATCGACAGATGTAGTGGTGTTTAGGAAGATAACACTCTGTGCAGGCGACGAGCTATGAGTAATGCAAAATTAATCCTAGCAATGGTGTTTAGCGAAATCCCTGTGCGTGAGAAGGAAAGCGACAAGAAATAAAGAGAGCGAAAAGCAGTCTGTTGTGTGCCACTCCTAAGACCAATGATCATGGAACCCTGAGCTAGAAGGCCGCCCGAGTAGCGTAGAAGTCCCAAGTTCGAATCTCGGTCAGGGTGAGTTACCTAGAAAAGGTGTTCCTGGCTTTTCTCTTATTCTGAAAGACGAATGTCGGATAATTCTATACTGCAGTATACACTCAGTTCATTCATCGCCCCTTATAACTTAACGTTACCGGACGTAATTCACAAAAAAGAAAGAAACAATGAAAGATAGAAAACAACCTGAGCTATAAACAGGCTTAGGACACCTGATAAGAAACTCTTAGCTCTTTTTTCCACAAAGTCCCCTCCCAACAACGTAAACAGTTATCATGAATGTAGTTTTGTGGAATAAAAAATGTTTAGTTTTATTCATAATGCCATAAGGATTTGTAGGACTAGGATTACTACGGAGATGTTTCGGCATCGAAACCTGTGGTTTATTGTACCTAAGTCCCACGTAGGGCATCTCTGGACGGAAGAATGAGGGGAGACAAGAGAAAGGGTGGCCGACTCAAAGAGTCACGACATGGCCGAGACTCCCGCCGACACTTCTACCCTGAAAGAGAACACCAAATGAAAGAAGATGTGAATTGATAATGGAGATGAAATGGAGAGACAGGAAATTTGGGGTATGTAATTAACAAACCCAGCATGCGCCTAGCGACCCGGGAAAACCCCCGAAAAAGCATATGGGTCAGGTAGATCGGCCACTGGATTCGAACCCGGGCCTCCAAAATGCGAGTGACAGACGAAACTGCCTGAGCCATCCCGCTCGGCATGAACTTGTAAGTTACAATTCGCTGAATGATGGAATACAGCTCACGGAATGCCATTACGAAGCTCAGTGGAATTTTACTCGTGGTATCTGAAAATTTAATCCCATAAACAGCAAGAATTTTGAGGATACTGGTTCTACTTCTCATAAGAAATGCGGAAGGCCTTCCATTATCAATAATTAGATACTTCATGAAAATAGTTAATTATAAATAACATTTATGGAAGTATTTCTGTTGCATGGTTATAGAGGCAAGTTCAGACGAGTTCGGAGTATCCTAAGAAATCTCTTAGCCTCAGTATAAGCTGAAACCAACTTTTCCACACACAGAAACTAACAAGCGGAAGAGGTATGATTTTTCTTTGTTTTTGCCGACAAAGATTCAAATTGATAATGATTGGCTGGAAGAGATTTTTTTATTTTTTTTATTTTTCATTTTTTTTATTTGTTTGGACTGGCGTAGCACAGTTCCGTCGCAATGGTGCCGTTAACCCTCAAATTTTAGTTCAAGAAGGTGATACAACAAATATTGGCGAGCAAAGTTCCACTTTCCGACAGTTTTAAACTAATAATGCTTAGCTCAGGGTAAAGCAATGAGGTTTCTCACATGCATGAGTATGTATGAGAAGGTTAGTTTTAATGACACTGGAATGCCCGTTTCAAACTGGTTTAATGACTGCTTCCTTTATTATTACATTAAACTCGAAGTTGCTGACCAAGGTTTAGGAATGCTTGTTACTCGATAATAGTGAATTAGTTACGCATAAACCGACAAATACCTTCTCTCATCACTTCTGGTCTGCCCTCGACCAAGACAGCACCAGATAACTGCTTTAATCGGCTTCACGCCTCGGACTGTTGTCCACAGCCGCGCGTGGGTGTTTAGCTTTCACTTTCTGGAAGCCCTTTATACACACAAAGATTCCCTTTGTAACTATTTTGTCATACCATTAAGGAGTGTCCGAAGAATACCCCATTCAACAAAGTCAAGTGCTGCCCTTTAGAAATCTGCTAAGGTCACTGTTTCTTACATTTCTTATGTTATAACAACTCAGCCAACTGCACCTGTTCGCGTCGTAACAAAATTACAAGACTCCTTTGAAATCCATTACGATTATTTATACATTGCACCCCTTAATTTCAGTATCAAAGGTCTTCATAAAAGCAATCTGTATGAGGTGGCTTCAACTCACACTTCTTCATTGATTCTTACTTCTTAGCAGAAAACAACAATGGAATAAGACATATTGTTATTCTTGCTGTAAATGGTGAGCACCACTGTGGCATGCTATACAAATTGGTCATCTCTAGACTAAGTAATCAGCGTACTTGAAAGATCTTCATGCAAGATGGAACTCCGCCCCACCGACTAAATCCGCAAACCGACTAGTTACCAGATCTTCGGTGCTCTAGTCATCAGTAAACACTTTACAACAAAGCGGCCACCGCGATCTCTAAATCATAGTTACACCGAGATTTGATTGTGTGATTATTTTAAAATAAACTAGTTTTCCTTGCACACTCAAGGGCGCTACATGACTATAAGAGACCTTCTGCCGAGAAACTACTAATATTCGAAGGCATAATGTGTAAAATATCAGGTGTGGAGTTGCGGAAAATTTGCTGCTGAACTTTGAACAAGAGGACGGAGGACACCCTTCCGATGCTTTGTAAAATCCTACTTTTGTAGTGTATTACTTCATTTGACTTTTCCTATCTCAAACATCAAACCCTTTAAGTTTTCCAGTACTTGTCTTATTTGTTTTCTTTTTTCTCTCTCAAATGTTTTATTCATAACGGTTTAAATGTGGTAAGTTATAAACCGAATATGCCTATCTGGCAAAATAGGGTTATAAGGATGGAGCGGGCTTTTAGTACGAAATGCGTCAGGTGCACTGGTCAGAGACCCTGGAAGCGCGGCAATCTTGATAGCACCGCGAACGGCAGTACACAGGACATCCAGTTTCAAATGTAGGAGTAACAAGATTCAGAGATAGCAAAGACTGCAATGTTTAGCCATTGGTAGCATGTAGATAATAAAAGGTATTCCGATTCAGTTTTTTATGTAGAAGAAACTTAGTTAAAGACATCGTAAGCACAGTTATGGCAGTGTACAATGATGTATTTTCTGAATGCATGTAGGGTAAATTGCATTCTGTTTGCATACACACATGCTTTATATTTTGAAGAATTACGCTCCACATCATACTTATGAGGTAACGGGAGCGTACAAAAAGCATGCAATATTAGGGTTGCTTGACATTTCCTGATGAAGAAATGCATCTCTCCTCTTACACGTGTCTGCGTATCCAGTATTCTTCTCTAGCACACTTTTTAAGTTCATCTGATAACCCTCTCTCCAACAGTAATTCCCTCTAGTACATGATTCAGTGTGTCTGCAACTTGTTTTGCTGTTTTAATAGCTTCAGGAAGCTATAGTGCAGGTTACTGCAAGTACGTAATTGTTGTTGCTATATTACTAAAATACTTCTGGATATACGAAAGGTGTTTATACAGTGTGGGTACAATAGTTATGCAGTGAACAAAATAAATACGACTGTCGCCCAAACTGACTGTTCTGTAGCGGTGGGCATGCCTCTCCCTGAGACTTCACTGTTTCTCTGTTTACTTACTAAAACCCTCTCCCTGGTTATAAAGTTTCGAAATTCAGCAAGTAAATAAGTAATTAAATAGTATGAGCACAAGAATAAGGAACAGAGTTATACCAAAACAGAGCAAATGCACATTCTTTTATTTCAATTGTTTTATACTAGTAGAATGAAGGTATGAATCAATTTCCTCATTTTGTGCAGCTCCATATTCCATTAATTACTTTCTCAAACATACGTTATTGAATCAAAATGATACAAAGGTATATCTTGGTATGGGAACAATAAATAAAACAGCATATTTAAATATAGGTAAACCCTGTTTTTTTTTTTCAGACATCATCCTTTCTACCGGATTTGGAAATCAAACTTACAGATATTGAATTTGCTTTTGAATAACGATTGAGACGGACAAACGGCTAAGGGAACTAACTCACTGCTCCCTCGACCTCCTTTTCATACTTTTTGTCAGCAGTAGTGTCACGCTTCCGCAAACTTTTAGTGAAAGGAGCTCGGAGGTAAATCGTAAATCATTCTGTGTCAGAAGGTTACAACTCAGATGTCTCTTTAACCTACTACCTGAACTCCACTTGGTATTTCTCAAAACCTAAGGTACCTACCGTATTAATACTTTTCCTTAATATTATTTGTGTTATTGCCACATTCAATCGTTTAAGTAGACAAATAAGTGTTTAAACCGTGTTGACCAGCAAACCACGTGGCGGCCTCAGTTGCACTGTGTATAACAAGATCTAATGTTTCGCCAGCCAGCCATAATATTTGAATATGGTTTATCTGGGAAGTATTTTAAAATATCATAATACTGGTTAAGCAGTTACGATTTACCAGCAGTTTGGAATATTAGTTTAAAGTTAATATCATATTTGCTCCATCTTACTAAATCAAAAGCCATCAGATAAGAAAATTATTAAGTATAATTCGGGGCTTATTACTCTAAATTGTATTTTTAAACTGCTGTATAGCTCATTATTATAGGTAAAATACATTTAAAATAACTAGTTTTAACTAAAGTATAGCATCTGCTTAACATTATAACAACACAGGTTCACTATTACTCATCTTATTTTCAATCCTTTGGAACCGGTTTCAAAGCAAGGGTGCTTCAGTTTCAACTTGTCAACTTTCCACTGACACACTGACTGGCTGACCTTGGCCACTTCCGGATTTTGAAGCATAGCTCCCCGTCATACTGCCATCTACCGAGGACAACATCAAACTTATTGATGACAACTACTTGTGGGATATCAAAATTCGTCACGCGATATTTATTTTTCAAAATAAATATTTTCTCCCAAACCATTAAACCTGCCGGTTCGTTCAATTGTTTCACTAATTTAACTTTTGGGTTTATTTCATGTTTAGATGAGCAAAAATGATCAGCCACTGCCGATTTCTCTCTCTTTTATATTGTGACTTTGTGGGTTCGTGGAATAAAAAGTCCAATTACACCACTCAACAATGTTCTTTATTTCCACCGACTTACAGTTAAACTCTTGCCAATTACACAGAATTACTTGCTGCACATAATTACAATTCACCAGTTCGTCCGTTACAATTTCACTTGCACTAGTAATTACGGACAATACTCCGATGCACGTACAGTCTTCTCGTTCCTTAACACGGCGCTCGTTCGCTAGCACGTCAAACACTGACTGACTCTTACACCAAGAACTGCGACTGTCTCCTCACTCACTAACTGACCAACTCAACTCAACTCTGTCTGTCTGTAACCCCCTTTATATAGGAATATCGCCGACTTCTGGTGTTTACAGGATTGTTCCAGTAACAGAAAGATCGAGAACCAGGTGTAAGGAAACAGACGGCACGAGCATGTTTTTTCTCCCAACCGCCGCCTTGTCACCACAGACGAGGGGGAGGTGTGGCTCACACGGACCTCCCCCAACTCCCGCTCCCAGCTGCTTCACAGGGTGTTCCAGCGCTCGCGTTACAATATGAAATAATTCTGAAATGTTCCTTCTCTCTGGTTTCCCAATTACGTTTGGTCCTAAAAATATTATTGTATTCTAAACGGTTATCGTGATAAATACCAGATTTTTTTATATAAGAAATTTTGTCTTTTTTTTTTTAGAAAATTGTAGTAATGTTTTAATGGTGTATTTAGTTTGAGATCCCAGTATTATGCCAAATGCATTGAAAATTTCTTGGTATCTTTTTATTTGCTCATGGATAAAAATTTAATCATTTTTTACTTTTTTAAGAGTGGAAACATCACTTACATTTTTAATATTTAAATTTTGCTAAGGTTTTGTATATAAAATATTTATTAAAACCATTAATTAAAGCAGTGTTAATAATGTGATTATATTCTACATTCAGCTTTTTCTTGTTTAGAGGTATGTTTATCAACCTGAAAATCAAACTATTAAAACAACAAATTTGTGTGACAAAGGGTTGAAACTTTTATCTTTTAATCGTTTTTAAATAAAATATTGTGTTTAGTTATTTTCAATAATTTACTTCATTGTCAACAGCTTCAGTTATTTACATAGCATCTGCTGTTTTATACCATGAAAACTGTACAATTTCACAGAAAACACCACAACACTTACACTCTTCAGAGCAAGAAATAATGGTTTGCTCTAGAATTAGTGCTACTGTTAAGTATGGCAGCTTCTATCAGCTTAAGTCCTGTAGTTTCCTTCTTTGTAAATATACGAGTGCCTGTACTTTCCAAGTTGTCTTTGAACATCTCTCTAAGGATGACATCATCTAAAACAAACGACCCATTTTGTAAGATATTATTGCAGATTTATAACTGAACGTTTTGGGTAACTAGACAACTTCAAAGATAATTGAGGATCTACTTTGCTGTTGATGTTATGGTTAACTGCTCTTAAATTTTATGCGGAATGTGGCATACCTGGGAAACAAATCCATTAATAAATAAGCATATTGGATAAAAAGTATAATTGAGCTCGGTACGCATTCAGGTACGCACTAAACAGTTTCAGTATAATATCTCAAATAGTATATGCCCGCCTTGGTAGCGCAGATGGTAGCGTGTCTGCGTCACGTTTAAGAGGTTCCGAATTTGAATCAGGGTCAGGGTGAGTTACCTGAGTAAGGTTTCCCCTTATCCTGAGAGAGTAATGTCTAGTATCTCTAGGCTTTATGGACCCTGGACTCATTTGATAATCATTTCACCTATTTCATTCATTGACCGACATGACTTAACGTTGGAGGAAGTAAATAATAATTCTTAAACAGCCTCTGACTTACTGGCCCATGATTGGTATTGTAATTACTTCTAACTTTTCGCTTCCAAAATGTGACAGACTCTCACAGCACCCTCTCAAATATCCATCAAAACTTTTAATACAGTAGATATAATTGATTTTTTTACATCAGAGTTCAGGGTTCACCACATGATGTAACGGCAACGTCGGTCTGCAAGTAGTGTAGGAGGTAACGCTATAATGCAATATAACCTGCATATTAACTTGCAAGTTCGGCCGATATCTCTTAAGTTAAATTTGCTTTTAACGATATTTTGAGTTACGAAATGCTTATTATAGAATTAGTCTCGCTAAAACTGCCAAACTGACCACAACAGGACACATAGATGTTACATGGCTTTCAAAGAATCTTGCTATTAAAGTTTACGTTATGGCAATTGTTTATAATCTCTTAGTGTTGTGTTGAATGCTTACCTTGAATAATTAACACATTTATATTACTTCCATTTATGAATTAGAAAACAGGAGCGCGGTGGTAGACCCGGATTCCATTGTTGATATCGGCGTGGGGACCCTTTATTTCCACTGGGAGCTCCGACCTGGGGTATATACAGCCTTGTTACGTTCCTAAAGTGCCAGTAGGGCAGGCTACTTGTTAGACTGGCCCCTGGTTTGCAAAGGATGATGGAAAAGACTGCGGCAGTGACCATGTCCCATCCTACAATGGTGCACCCCAATCATAACGCCCTGTAGTATGCAGAGTTTTAGCTATAGAATTTGGTCCAGAAAGAGCTGTTGTACCGCTAGGTTATTTATGCACTTCGCATCCGTATCTTACCTATTATACATCACTCAGTTACCATTGATATCCTTAACGTTGCTAAAATTAAGTTTAACTCTTTTCTAATTCCTTAGTTTTAGAAAAATTGGTTTGTCTCGTTTATCTAATAAAATTACTTTACTTCATTAAAATAAGACCTGAAGCTTACCTGGCGACGAATATGCTCAATTTCTTCGCCGGTTGCAAGCCAGGTGAAAAGACGATTAGAAATCGACGTTTCGGGAGTGTGCATCTCTCCCATCATCAGGGTATTTATTAAATGTTATATCTACAAATGAATTACTGGATATAACACAGTATAAGCAAAGGCAAAAAAATACAATCAAAATTGGCAAAACGATGCTCTGCCAGCCCAGACTTTTCAGGTTGCATTAAACGAATGCTCCGTTCATGTTCGTTTATTGTGGTAGCGATGGTCCTTCCGGTTTGTACCATATATGGTGTCCCACATTCAAGGGAATGTGGTACACAACCGGAACTTGGAAGTCCAGTTTGTTTTCACTGGTCTCAACTTGGTCTGGCAGAGGATTGTTTTGACAACGACCATAGAGCCAATTTTCGGGAGACGGTCATCTTGGAAATATGTAACAGTTACCGGGAACGGAGAATTAGGGAGGCTTTGGCCTTTTCCTCCGAGAGGAGCACGCTTAATCGAGAAGCTGGATTTCAGTTCAGCTCCTATTGGAAAGCGGCCTTAAAAATGCAAATCCGTTGACTTTAGAAGCGCAGATCAATACAGCTTTATAATCAAGTTAAATAGTTACGGAAATTAATTGTTCTTTAACACTAGTAGTGTGTAGGACGCACTATGAAAGGGTAGAGCCAGACTGAAAAGTTCAATGTCATAGCCGGGATTTGAACCACGGATCTTCTTGTTTCCGTCCAGGCGCTCTAACCATTTGAGCTACTATGGCCAACGTGCCAACAAGACATTAAGTTCTCCAACTGACTCGTGTCTCTCCCGGTAAAGCACTAAGAGTTCTCGTAAACACATGAGACAACTACCTTAATGGCGACTTACTATGCTGTAAGTATTTTAAGGCCCGGGCATTATAGTTCGGACCACTATTAGGTACAATTAATGGAAATTAATTGTTCTTTGACAGATTGTTGTTTCTCGCACCTTCATAGTGCGTCCTACACCCGACTGGTGTGAAAGAACAACTAATTTCCGTACCTACTTAATTTGACTGTAAAGCTGTATTGATCTGTGCTTCTTAAGGCGACGGATTTCCATTTTAATGCCAGTTTCCAAGAGGAGCTGAACTGAAATCCAGCATCAGGATTAAGCGTGCTCCTTTTGGTGGAAGTGACCAAAGCCTCCTTAATTCTCCGCTGCCAGTAACTGTTGCATATTGCCAAGATGGCCGTCTCCCTTCGTCTTCAGTCTGGCTCTACCCTCTTAGGTAGTTACGTTTCTTTGACTCAATTAACTCTCTATACTCACGCCATCTGCTGACCTGGCATTTAATTCACTGAAAACAGTCTTTTGTTCACTACTGCGAATTATAATAGTTTTGTCTTTGTTTGTATTTGTGTTATATCCAGTGATTCATTAGTGGTTTTAAGTTAAAACATTTTATAAATATCCTAATGATGCACACTCCCAAAACGTCGATTTCTAATCGTCTTTTCACCTGGCTTGCTGCCTGGGAAGATATTGAACTTAACTTCATTGTTCCTATCTCTGTTCAGTGATATTGCTATTTGGCATCCAAGAAAATTGAAAATTAATGATTTATATTTGGTTTATCTTCCAGGATTATTTAAGACAGAATTACATTGCTGTCTCATACGTGACTACTTTCATTTAGCAGTTACTGGTTCGTATTTTACCTATTTGGTTAAATTGTGTAACTTAAATATATTTTTAGAACATCCCCGCTCTATATAGTAAGCAGGTATCGGATTTAAATTTGGATTACGTTTCCTGTTACATTAGTAGCTACGTTACATTCTAGCAAGAGCAGAGGAAAGAGGCACCTGAGTATGTGAATGACCGGCAATGCTGCGGAGGGGGTTTCAATGAAGAGGTTGCAGTGAAACCCTGTGCGTACCTAATCATTTTCCAATCAGTGGAACGGAACAACCGTGCCCGAAGCCTAATAAAAGCACTGCTTGTAGTATTAATTTTCCAAGTTAGTGAATTCTGTCGTTTACGTGAACATTACAGAGCTGCTTGATGTTGGTAAACCTTATCCAATCCCTTTATAACCCACTAGGATGGTTGCTAATTTATTTTACGGGTATACATAAAAGGTTATGGAAAATTAAACAATATTTAGTTCCAAAACTTTTAAATGATTTTATTGCATTTCTATATATTACCCTTTAGCGTCAACATACATTTTCTTTCTAGTCATTAAAACAACGATGTCAATCTTTCTGATGCAGTTCAGATACCAGAATTTCGTAATGTTTCACTGCTTTATCTGATTACTAAATAGTGGTTCCTCGTATTTTGTTTATAATTTTTAAAAACAAAACTAAATCACATGGTGCTACTTCAGAGCTACATAGTTTAGCGCCCATGATGCAGATCTTCAGGACATTTCGGTAATGTTTTCTGTAGCATGCGACGTCATCATGTAAAATTATTTGTTCTTTTCAGCTATTTTCACCAACGTTTTAGAAAGTTTGCATATTGTGACTTTGTGGATTCGTGAAATTAAAAGTCCAATTGCACAAGCTCAAAATGTTCTTTATTTCCACCGAATTACAGTTGGAACACTTGTCGATTACACAGAATTACGTAGCGCACACAATTACAATCGCCAGTTCGTCTGCCACAGGTCCACTCTACACTCACAATTACGTACAATTCCTCTGATACACGTACACAGTCTTCCAGTCCGATCACTAGCACGGCGTTTTTCACGCTGCTCGCCAAGAACTGAACTGACTCGCCAACTGCAGCCCCTTTTTATAGGAAAATCGCTGTTTCTGGAGGTCTCACAGTTCACTGAATCATCCCGAAGGTTCTAGGCGTCAGGAGAGGGGAAAGAGAAGGTACAGGGATCGTGCCGCTCTTCTAATCATCCCCTCAGGTAGTGACACAAGATAAATGGTTAGGCGTAATCTAAATGCTTCCCGTCTGGCTCTACCTGCCGGCTGGTTCTATCGGGAATTCCAATGTTCGGGTGTACCAGTTGCTGTGAGAAATATAGAGTTTATAATCCTAAAGTAGAAATATGGAAGTTGTAGAAGGAGAAGAAATAAAAGAACAGCAAGTATTTTCTCATCACCAATGAGAATTCGTCGGACGTTTAAATGTTTAGCTTCTGTTCGAAAGACTCCATGAACCTATTGACTTCTACTTTCAGAATCATAACAATGAGTACATAATTTATTAGCAGCAATTATATTTTAAACGAAATTTAAAGTGCCGCCTATTAGGCTGTTCAGTTTCTTACAAACCGATCAATCCGCTGCTGTCTTTGATCGAGAATCATTTTATATGGAATCCATCAACACCAACGTTTTCTTACGGCTAACTGTTGATCCAAAATGTTTTTATTGACTCATAGCAATGTTCAATGTCGCTCAAGTAAATGTATAAGATGGAAATTAATTGTTCTCTCACATTAGCCGAGTGTAGGCTAAATTGTGGTAACGTAGAGTCAGACTGAAAAATTCAATGCCATACCCGGGATTTGAACCACGAATCTTATGGTTTCCGTCCAGCCGCTCTGCCATTGGGCTACTATGGCCAACGTGCCGATATGACATTGAATTCCCCAGAAGATCTGTGGTTCAAATCCTGGCTATGGCACTGAATTTTTCAGTCTGACTCTATGTTTCCACAATCTAGCCTACACACGGCCAGTGTGAAAGAACAATTAATTTCCATTAATTGACCTAATAATGGTTAACTATAAAGCCTGCGCCTTAAAGTAGTTACATGTTGTAAGTCGCCATTAAGGTAGGTGTCTCATGTGTTTATAAGAATCCCGAAGTGGTTTACCGGGAAAATACCAGTCGGTTGGAGAATTTAATGTCATATGGGCACGTTGGCTATAGTAGCCCAATGGCAGATCGGCTGGACGGAAACCACAAGATCCCTGGTTCAAATCCCTGCTATGGCATTGAATTTTTCAGTCTGACAATACGTTTCCACAATTTAGCCTACACACGGCCAGTGTGAAAGAACAATTAATTTCCATTAATTGACCTAATAATGGTTAACTATAAAGCTCGGGCCTTAAAGTACTTACATGTTGTAAGTCGCCATTAAGGTAGGTGTCTCATGTGTTTATAAGAACCCCTAAGTGGTTTATCGGGAAAATACGAGTCAGTTATAGAATTTAATGTCATGTCGGCACGTTGGCCATAGTAGCCCAATAGCAGAGCGGCTGGACGGAAATCAGAAGTTCCGTGGTTCAAATCCCGGCTATAGCATTCAATTTTTCAGTCTGACTCTACGTTTCCACAAAATGTATGAGATATTCGGTGATATACTATAAGCACCGTCAAACTGTTGCACATTTCCATTACGAATGGTAGTTCTTGGGAATCCATAACGTAATTTCTTACCAAGTCAAAAATTAACTTTTTTTATCGCTCTGTACCGATTACAAGTTATGTCAGCTTTCTCATATGCATTCATAAGCAGATCTTCACTTAATTTAGGGTTAATTACCAGTCAATATAGAAAAGTGAACGGTGAACGGAAAATCTTAAAATGATGTGGTGAACAAATTCTTAGAGCCCATTAAGTGTGGTATTTGCTACACATTAAATAGTGTCACGTTCGCTTTGGTGAGGTGAAGAACATTTATTTTAAAGTTTTAATTGGAATTGCAATATTATGAGGTTTCTCTATAAAATTGAATTACCATTTCTTGGTTTAAAGGTATTGAACCTCATAGCAGGATGAGAAGTCCTTAGCTTTTTATTTTCGGGGCAATAGCCGCGCTTGTATGTGGAAATAAGTAGTTCAGGGTATTGAGTCTAACAATGGAGAGTTTGCAACCAACGTGTCTTGCGAACTTTGCACGGACATGGTGGGTGGAATGTTGCTGTACTTTAGAAAGATTTGTGCTGATCTAATGCGTAAAGACTCCGAGTTCAGTGATTCGGCCCCCTCTCTTTAGTTAATTGTTCGTACTTATAGTCGCGATTTTTGGCAGGCGCGGGCTACTCACGCCGTATCTCTGTCGCCATGCCTGTCAGTGCAGGCCTTACTCGTTCATATCTGCACCAATACGGGGCCATCCCCGTAGGTAAGCTTCACAAGTAAAATTATGTAACATATATAATATTTCACCCCAATGCCTCTTCAAGGCTTTGGCGGGGTCCTGTACTTACATTTGTAATTAAAACCCAGTTTCTTATCAGGTAAGGAAACTAAGTGTTATCTCTTTTACTCTTCTCTCAACAGCTCCATCTTCGCCCTACCGTCTGATCACCAGCTAGGCACCCCCAGCCGTCATCATCCAGCGGCGGACGATATGTGCATATTATAGAGCCATAAATTATTTCAATTATGTTTAGAAAATTACAATTAAATCCATCCCACCCCCGCTTGGGATGCGACAGTAGTAGTTGTGAAAGTATAATAAATATATGAACGACTAGCAATAATAAAATTATTACACTCAAATTTGTTCAGAAAAAGCCAGGATTATGGAAACGTTTACCACCCAATATGTTGGCAACGAGATTTCAGCGGAGCTAGATATTTTGAGGTCATTTTAATCTAATCAAATTATAGTTCATGGAAAAGTTCCAGTGAGTGTACGAAGGAAAGAGAGAAAGAAAGAGAGAGAAGTGTCGTACGAATGCCAAACTTCGTATATACATCTAGAGCTTCTTTTGTTTTGCGGTCCTGCATTAATATCGGCGGCAAAAGCATGAAAAAGTAATCAAAAATTTGTCTTTAATTTAATTTTCTCTCATTGATGATGCAGGCTAATCAAACATTCCATACATAAATTTATTTGTGATTAGTGTTTGTTAGAAAACTAATAATTTTCTCATCCTAACAGTCATACCAGCTTCAACTAAAAGCCGAAACGGTTTCATTTTCCCTGGGTTTTACAATTTTATCCAATTGGCAAACTATAATAATAGTTTGTCAATTACATTTTTTTCTGCTGTATGAAGTAGAACTGTTTAATGTATGCTGTGTCAATTATTGCCATAACACTAATTGCTTCCGAAATACTCCATGTTAAATATTTTTCCAAATATACACATATATGTGTTACCTTTCCAAGATCTATACTTATTACTATGTTCAATCTTTTTGAAATTTATATCCTCCACCAATATCTTAGTTAAAATATTAATAATATAGATAGTTTCAACATATAAAGGTTATGTGGCTAAATTATATGTGACTTGTACTATTTTTGGTACATTTTATACTTTTGTTTTGACATTTTCAATTTTTTATTTTAATTTACGGCCTCCAACATTAAGTAATATCGGACGATGTATGAAACGGGTGAAATGATGCTCTAATGAGCCCAGGGTCCAGAGAGCTTGGAGCTACCGGACATTCGTCTTTCAGGATAAGGAAAAAAACCGTAGAAGACCTTATCCAGGTAACTCACACTTACCGAGATTCGAACTCGGTACCTCTTGAACGTGAGGCAGACAGGCTACTATCCACGCTACCAAGGCAGGCATTCAGGTTTTCAAAAGAATTAACAGGTAATAAGTTTTGTTTCTGAACAGTCATGAAAGCAATAAATACAAATAAATCTCTTTCCGTATAACTTGTATAATAGGTATCATAATGTGGAGATTTTCATAAAAATGTGTATGCAAACAGAGATTTGAAAGAATGCGAGTTAGGAAATGAAGGTAAGGTTTCCATATTGAACTACCATTATTTCGTAAAAGTAGTAGTGAGTGGTTCAAGGAAACAAAGGAAACAAAGGAAACAAAATACAATTGTGATACAGACACACATCATGGAAACATAGCTATGAAAGCAGTGTAACGAGCGCAGTAAACAAATGTAGGTACAAGGACCTTGTTCTCAACCTTGAGCATCTGCTACACTAAATAGGTAATATCCTCGCTCCATCTTCCGACATAACAACCACAGTCCCGCTCTAAGTGCTTCCGACCCTCCTGATCACACAAACCCACTCCTCTAATTGTGGCTTCACACACAATTAACACTAATCACTTCGCCACGGCTCCCTGGGCATTCCCATTACTTCTCCCAGGCCTAACTGTTAGATTGTGCAACTAATGTCAGCAGTGCTCTCGGCTTTCACGAAGGTATTTGGCTTAAATCTATTTTTCTTGATGATCACGTTGTCCTAAATATGTTTTGATATAGGTAACGCTCACTGAAGTTCCTGATTCTCTTGTGTTGGCAGGATTAACCTCAAGCAGAGATCACCTAATCTGCTATGATTTCATATGCACAGAGCCGGCCAGTAAATCAAAGAGCTGCATTATACAAAATCAAATTTACCGCATAAACATTGATTAAAATAAAAATATGAATAGCACAATAATATATTTACCTTATCGCCTAACTAAAGACATTAAAATAGTATATTATATTTAAGTCAAAATGTGGTATTAAGATTTCACAGAAATTGAAAACATTAAACGCCTTCAACACAGCTATTGTCTGCAAGAGTGTGAGCTTGTAGGGAAGAAGAGATGAAGAAACGGAATACCTGTTTGTTTCGGTGTGTTTATTTGTGTCAGCATTAAAAAAATTGCAGAGCTTTGAAAAAATACCAAAATTCGTATTTATCTTGAGCAACTATCAAGAACGTAACTCGAGAACTGAAGATAAATCTGCAATCTTCTGCAACTGAAGAGAACTTAATGTCTTTTACTTTTATATAATTATATGTTTGAATTCGATAACAAATGGACATTTTGAATGTTATATGTGCGTTTTGGAAAACCTACGAGAAATAGATCAATACGGAAGCTTTATCTGATGATCCTGACCAAATATGGCCGGTAGAAGTGAAATATCTCCGAGCAGTAAAATGATGCACAAAACATCATGTTAGAAATGAAAAAATAAGGACGCTAGAAGGAACGTAAGAATGTAGATAATGATTTGGCAAAAAATGGCACCGAGATATTTTTCACTGACTGTAATTAAGTTTTTGGAATGAGTATTAATTACTGTCACAGCATCGGTAAAATTGAATTAGGGAAGAAAGACAATACAGATGAAAAAACATAGGGAAAAGGACCAGCAAATGATCTGAAACCAATGCAAAAGTGCAGAAGTATTCCTCACCTATTATGAGATTTGACAGAACAGGAATAGGGATAGTAACTGAATTAAATTCTGGAAATTATGTCTCCAGGATTTTTTGCGTAAAATAAGATTCCAAAAGTATAAATCCATGTGTAGAACTCACAAAGAGGAGCAGAGAATTGCCTCTCTCCATTCCTGGCGGTAAAAAGGTTTACTCTCATAATCTAGGAAAAAATTTAGGAAAGGATGCTGACATGCGAACCAAGATATTCCAAAATAAGACGTGTAGCTTTCCTGGCGACGAATATGTTCAAGTTCTTCTCGGGAAGCAAGCCAGGTGAAAAGACGAATAGGAATCGACAAACGTTTCGGGAGCGTACATTTCTACAATCTTCAGAATATTTATTAAATATTATAACCACAAATGAATCACTGGATATGACGCAGATATAAACGAAGACAAAAGACTATAAATATTCACATTACTGAACAAAGGACTGTTTGCAGTAAATTAAATGCCAGGTCAGGAGATGCCGTGTGGATAGAAAATTAATTGGGTCCAAGAACGTAACTACCTAACTTGATTATCAAGCTGTATTGATGTGTGCTTCTTAAACCGACGGATTTCCATTTAAGACCGTTTCCAAAAGGATCTGAACGGAAATCCAGCATCTCGATTAAGCGTGCTCATCTCGGAGGAAATGGCCAAAGGCTCCTTAACTCTCCGCTCCCAGTAACTGTTGAATTGTGTAAAGATGATCGTCTCCCGAAATTTGACTTTATGGTCGTTATCAAAACAGTGCTCTGCCAGCCCAGACTTCTCAGGTTGCATTAAACCAATGCTCCGTTAATGTTCGTTTATTCTGGTAGCGATGGTCCTTCCAGTTTGACCTATATAAGGTGTCCCACTTTCGGGTTTTCAGCTGACTTGCTTCCCGAGAACAACTTAAAGATATTCCAGTTTATTTAGTGAAGAGAATTTAGAGAAACAACAAAGGCGTCGTGTACAACAGTGTTATCATCAGACGCTAAAGTTTCATTTGCGTGAAGTCGAAAAAAAGACCATGTCTATACACACCTGCGATAAAATAAACCCTTTGGTGAAACATTTTATACACGTATTCCAACTCAAAATGAACTGCAACGTATTGTAATGATCATGGGACTTCAACGATTTATGTTCACATTATATTTTTCAATGAGCTTATTGCAGAAAATTAAACATTTTAACGTACCAGTTATGATATTTGAATAAACAATCTTCTGAGAAACTATTACTTCACGAAATGATTGTGGAAATGCTTTTGATTTTAGGGTAGCAATTATTGAAAATCTTCATCATTGATTTAAAAAGACAATCTAACAGTTGAGCAGCTTCTCTTAAGTGATAATGGTGCTCAATATTTATGGGGAGATACGTACTTGTCTGGTACATTCAATCTAGATTCGTAAGGGGCCCCGCCAGAGCTAGCAGAAGTTGCCTCTCGGATATGGTTACATTTTGCGTCTCTCTTAGGTCTTTCTCTCTCACAAATTGAGTTTGAAGCACAAATGACACTTGCCGACAGGTGGTGCGTTATCCCATTCCTAGTATGTACCTTTTACCTTTAGAGAACGAATTTATGAATGTCCAGTGAATGAATGAGTTCCTTGGGAAGGATTAGGATTGAGGATTAGAAATAAAATAGGATATCAGCACAGCGGCTAAGCATAGACCAATTACGGCTACTCACTTTCGGGAGGAACCAAGTGAGAATATGAATGACGAGCAGATTTTATGGAAGCAGGCGCAGCTTAGCGTGCTCCAAATTTAACATGGCCCACCACCATTTTGATTCCCTTGACTAAACAATAGATTTGGATATCAGATCTCGTTCAGCGAGGAAACAGTTATCTCCTAAAAGTACAGCCGCTGCATTTCACCATGCCTGGCAGTACAATCCTGAATGAAGCAGGAGGAAGCGAAATAAGAAATGGGAAAATTATTAGAAGTATGGGTAATCCACTCTAGAATTTACTCTTCGAGTTGGAAAAAATAAAACATTCACGTGACCGAGGTCAGAACCTCGCACCTATAGAGATGGAGTAGCCAAGACAGGAAGGAATGCAAATGAATGTCATTGTCAGGAGATAAGGTTTTGTAGCAAGGTAGTGGGACACCCCTGAAAAGAGAAGTCGCTGATAAAGTTAGAAAAAATCAGGAGCAATATGCTGATTTCTTCATTGTATGTTACATAAAAATTGCCGTGCACTGTGGCGTAATGGGCTAGATCATTGTGCTCTGGTTCTCTGCCATGGAACGCGCCCGGAATCGATGCCACCCCTGTGGAAGTGGATTTTAAGTCCCGGGTATAGGACTGGTGTTACTCAGCATCGTGAGGTAATTGAGGGATTGTGCTAGGTAGTGAACCCTGGGCTAGAAAGGCAACCTTTCAGTTGCGGGTGCCGAGATGCTGACCACATCGCTTCCCCTAATCCGTTGGTTGATCGCTCACTTCTATATTGCGTATGCGGGCGTGATGCCGGCAATCGGTTTGACAGCTTCAAGCCCACTTCGAGATGTTAACCACGGGTTTACTTTTTTACTTTACATAAGCATTAGTTTAAGCCTTTGCGTAAGTAAAATGGTATGCATGATAGCTGAAAGCTATTTACTTTAATAAACAATAGCAAATAATGAAAATTATAATATTATTAAGGTTACTCATTGCATATTTTAGAAAATTTGCTCCATCTTGTGAAAATATTATACCTGAGTAATTTGATTAAGTAATATTAAACTGTATAAATAAACTTGGATCATTATTAATAATATCTGTAGGTTAACATTTAGTACCTATATCTGAAGCTCAGTCTTGATAAATGGCCACTAAAATTACTGTTCGAATTGTAAGTAGGAATGATTGAAATAAATATTAATGCCATCCCTGGGAAAACCAGAGGTACAGAGACAGTGGCTTGATAAAACCAGAATTTCATAATCATTTGATTATCAAGAGCTATTTAGTAATGACAAGCGAATGGAAACATTTTATAAACATTTTCTACATGCCGCCATTACATTTCAAATCACTACCCAATACGGGAACTTTAAGTGGAATTAGAGCAAACTGGCGCAGTCGAAATGTTTTATATTATCCCTTGATACACAGTTTTTTGAGGAGACCAAAGCACGTAAGTCAAAGGAGTTGATGTATAAGCTATGTACAGGTAATTTTCTGCTAGAGGAAAATACGATGTTCTCTCAATATCCAATCAATGTGTAGTCCTCTCCCCTCAAAGATTTGTACAGTAGCCCCTGTACCACACAGATCATTACTACTGACAAACTGTTTGTCGTTTTTAAGAAGCATCTTAATAAAGCTGAACATAATGTAGATCCCAAATTAAACAGTGAAATTAGGTTATTGTTTGCAATGGTTATCCTATATGTCTTGCGTCTTTAAAATGAAGGTTTTCGGTGCAGAGTAGTTTGTTTTGGTGACCCGTTAAATGTTGTGCAATTGAGAATTATGTCATCCAAAACTCATGTGTCTAATTTGTATGTACTTGCTGTTCCGAGGTAAGTAAAATGCAGTACCACTTGACAAAAAATCTGCCCTTTTCGTTTAATCGAGATGTTAAAGAGACAGAAATTGCTTCAAATATACGAAGAATAGAACTGGTTGTTAGTAAGGACGGTTTGGAATGTGGTGAAGGGTAAACCCTATACCAACTACTACCTGGCAAAGTTAGGAAGCGTATCGACAAAAATGCGTAATACAGAGATGTTTACCAGAGCTTATCGCACGTACACGGTGAGTTCAGTGTGTGTAGTCTGTCCAGATGTCTTCTGGACAACAATGTGTCATATATCGGCAGGAAAACATATCATATAGACACACGCAGCTTCCTATCGCTCTGTGTTTCGTAAGTTACTGTGCGTCAACTTACTGATATCTCACTCTTCTAATCGACTAGATAAGACCCGATAAGAGACGATCACAGTGCTGGTCAGTAGGTTAAATAAGAGTGAACGAGCACACAGTTTATGGGCAAGATGGCGGCCGTGCGCAATCTATGTATTTAAAGAATTTATTATCCTATTTAGTTTATTTTTGCTATATTTAGAGGTTTTCGGGGCGTATTTAGCGTGGTTTTGTTTGTTATTTAAGGGCTTCTGGGGCATATTGAAAGGATTTTGCGACGTATTTACTAGCTTTTTGAAGTATTAGGGCTTCTTGGGGTGCATTTAGCCCGTTTCTGGTGTATTCAGGAGCTTCTGGAAGGTATTTACCAGCTTATTGCAGAATTTAGAAGCTTTTATCGTGTATTCAAGGGCGTTTGCTGGGGCGTATTTAGAGGCATTTGAAGTATTTAGGACTTTATTGGGATGTATTTAAGGTCCTTTTTATGTATTTAGGGGCTTTTGGAGCGCATTAGAGACTTTTTGAAGTGTTTAGAGCTTCTAGCGATGTACATAGAGGCTTTTGGGAGGTATCGCGTCTAGGGGAGTGCATTTAGTGTCTTTTGCTATATTTAGGGGATTTTGAGTTGTATTTAGAGACATTTGCTGTGTTTGTGAGCTTTTAGGGCATATTTTTTGGTTTTTTTTTCGGGTATTCAGAGGCTTCTGGGGGTGTATCTAGAGACTTCTACGACATATTTAGTGTCCTGAGTGGTGTATTAAAGACTCTATGGTGTAATTTAGAGCTTCTTGGGATGTATTTAGAGGCTATTGGGACATACTTACTGACTTTCTGATGTATTTATAAGCTTTTGAGCCGTACTTATCGTCTTTCTGTTGTATTTAGTGGCTTTTGAGACGTAATTAGAGGCTTTTTGGAGCGATTTAATGGCTTCGAAATGCATTTAGGAGCTTTTTGATGTGTAATTTAGAGATATTTAATGCGTTCTTAGCGACTTTGGCATGCATTTAGGACGTTCTTAGAGTGTATTTAGAGGTTTTTAGAGTTTATTTAGTGGCTTTTGATTCAATTTACACGTTTCTTGGGGAGTGTATTTAGAGTCTTTAGGGATGCATTTAGTGGCTTGGCAATTATTTAGGAGGTTCTCGGGATACATTTACTGTCTTTAAGATGTGCTTAGTTGACTTAGACTGCATTTGATTTGCAGTAGTTTAATTCATCATCAGTTGATTCTTCATCATCATCATCATCATCATCATCATCATCATCATCATCATCATCATCATCATCATCATCATCATCATCAGTTAGTCATCATGGTTTTAATCATTTCAAAACGTTTACTCCTCATTTGTAATCGGAGCTTCTATCAGTTTAAACTAATCTAACCTACCCTAATGTAACCTAACCAAAACCCAAGTCTTCCTCTTATGTTTTACTATTTCACCCTATTATAAACTAAGCTAACCTAACACTTTAACCAAAACCCAAGTCTTCCTCTTATGTTTTACTATTTCACCCTATTATAAACTAAGCTAACCTAACACTTTAACCTAACCCAAGTCTTTCACTTATGCTTTACTGTTTTCATCCTATTATAACCTAACCTAAGCTAACCTAAACTAACACTTTAACCTAACCCAAGTCCTCCACTTATGCTTTACTGTTTTCATCCTATTATAACCTAACCTACGCTAACCTAAACTAACACTTTAACCTAACCCAAGTCCTCCACTTATGCTTTACTGTTTTCATCCCATTATAAGCTAACCTAACCTAACCTAACTTATCCTAACTGTGCGATTCTCTAACACTTTAACCAAACCGAAGTCCTAATCTATTTCATCCCATTATAAGCTAACCTAACCTAATACTTTAACCTAACCAAAGTCCTACACTTGTGCTTTACTATTTCATCCCATTATAAGCAAAGCTAACCTAACTGTGCTTTTGTGGTTAATTTGGATACATTTTTGTGGTTGCATCAGTTAATTGTTTACGTTGGTTCTGTGCTCTCGTTGGTAGTTTGGCTACATAGGCTAATTGATCAGGTGTGACTACCTAACCTATCTTTGTGTTGCTTTTGAAGCATTTGTTTTTCACATTGTATTTTTTGCACTTACTTCCCTTCCACTCTATCCTCTTTTATGAAGCTTTAAACCTAACACTGTCTGATACTCTAACCAATGATACTGAAGTACTTGTATATTAGTTTTATGTGGGACATTTTGTGAATTCTCTTATGATATCCCCTCCCAAGCTTTTACTTGTGTTTGTATAAAGTAAATCGGGGTATACTTAGCTTGTATTTCAATGGTAGACGCCTCTCCTCTTTTATCTGGGCTGGAGACCAGCACTAGAATATAATCCTAGTGGCAGAGTTAACGCCTTCCTCCATTGTTATTATTTCTTCTTTCTTCCTCAGGCGTCGTGAGAGTCGTAGGATAGATGTCACTTGTGTAAATATTCATTCTGTAGCTTAGCTTACAGAGATAACCATTATCTTCTGATCTAAGTTGCCCCCTTTTGCACACATTCTGCAATACTATAGTGTCCGTACGCGTATGTTGATACTCCATCCTCAGCAATCATTCTCTTGTCGTCATGAGGAGATAGGGCTATTTTATTAGCTTCAACTGTTGAAACATTATGTTTCTGGGATATGATTAGGTTCATAGGAGTTCTTAGAATCTTTTGGGTTTTAAGGCAATCCACATAGCTATCGAAGTTGATGTATTGCTTGATTGCGCTACGCTTTATGCCTTTAATCTTCTTGATTACACCTCCATCCATGTCGAGTGCATACATCTTGGGTCTCAGTCCTACAAAGCGATGAATAATTTTTCCACAGGCTTCATCTTTAAATTTTCCCAACACTTTCCTGTTGTTTGTAGAATGACATATAAGGTCGACAGGATAATCAGCTGTATCCAGATGTTCAAGAAAACGTAACTTATCCTGATATATATCTCTTGTAGTCACTCTATGGATGAAAGAGTCTGTATCCATATACATGAGTTTCAGATTTTCAAGCCCGTAATACGGTAATAGCACATCATAATGATATCGATACATCAAGGTCTTTGAGATATCCAACACACACATCCCAATGTATATAGGTTTGTTGAACACTATCTCTCGCGAAGTCATGTGTACTGCAGCCAGATTTGGTCCATATATAGTTCGATCAATAAACGTAGGCTTAGCAACCAGCTTTTCCAATGTCTTCCAATCGGTAATAAGTCGTATATTCAGTCGATTTCTTATATTCTCCATAGTTTTTCCAAACATAGCATTGTTAAAAAGTTTGTACAGATCCTTCTCGAAATCATTGCTAGATCCTTGTCGTAGCCGGTTATTGAATTCGACATAAGGCTTTAACCAGGACGACTGTCGAAATTGTAGCACACGATGGATCTTTATCAGTTTTAACCCATGATCAAGGGCTTGCTTCAAGGTCATGTAATGCACCACATACTTAGTTCGTGATCCAAGGTGTGGAATTAGCTTCTTTGTAGAAGAATCCTTAGGCTTGATACACTCAGGCAGGAATGGTAAATCATTATGCAGCTCATGAAGTTCTGTAGGATATTCAAGGTCCACTTCTAAAATGAAGCCGAGAGGGTCATCTTCTCGTAGTATTTCTAGGTTAATATCTGCCGGAGAAACCCACTCAAAACCCCCATAAGGAAGGGCGTGGCACATAGCCCAGCCATATTGGTTATTTGCGTCCTCGTACGTAATATATTGAGAAGGCTTACTCGAGTCATATTCTTCCATGTAGATGTTGTTCGCCTTTGCATACCGATGAGAAACTTGACATAATCCTCCTCTTATACCTGATTCAACCATGAGTAGCTGATCGTAATCCTGTAGCAATTCTAGTTCAATTCCCGTATACAGCAGCATTGCATCCCACGTAAGTCCAGGAGATGTAAAATAATGGGCAGGATCAACTTTATGCGTTCTTAGGGTCTGGTCTCTGAATGTCTCAAACACATCAGTCAATAGAAGAACATCTGAAGTTAGATAGAGATCGCTATACTCTCCTAATGTTTTAATGTTAAACTGTCTCCATACACTTTTTGCGTGTTCATACTCTCCATCACTAATTTCTTCAGTGTTCAGCTTGTTGTAGAATGCTTCCCTTGGAGGTAGTTCTGTTTCATTTAAAACATCCCACGATGTAACGTAATCGTAGGGGAAAACACCCTTACGTGTCATAAGTTTGATCTGCTCTGCTCCAAAGTGCTTTAGTGTTTCAGGATATGTTGTTAGATTTTTTGCTAGTTTATCCAAGCTGGTACTAAGGAAGCGGTAGGTATCCACAAAGCGAAGTTTTATATTTCCAACATACTTGGAAAATGATATGTAACTTTCCTCGGAGCTAGGAATAACTTCTACTCTATCACAAGTACAGCCTAACTCCTTAACAATGAAATGGGAGTCATATCCACTCAGGTTATGTATGAAGACGGGAATATAATTAGGCGTTTTACAGATTAGATTGCACTGATTATGTAGACTTCCCCGATATTCTCCGCTTACATGATCATGATCCCGTACTTTCCAATTATCTCCGGTAAATTCTTTACCACATAAGTAGCATTCTGTAGAAGATTCGAATGATTTTTGCTGCTCATCTGTTAGAGTCAATGGAGCGCCAGTTTTATATACACCATTAATCTTCTTTGCGATAGAACTTACATATTCCATAAACTTCGGTGCAGCATCATAACCACGATATACATAGGGTGCTGTAGGAAGATCAGTCTGTAAACCTTCAATTGTAGCTGAAGATTTGACATAAACACAGAAACTCATAGGAATATGCTTCTGATATGGAACTGTATAAGACGTTTCGGGATTAGAAGAACACCCCTGATAAGGAGTAAGAATGCTTTCAAAGTCAGCATAGATGACATAAGGTAATTTCAGCATCCTTTCATAATTCTTGAATCTAACGATAGATTTCTCCTTCGTTGGCATAACAATCTTAGCAACTCCGTGTTGGCTACATATTTTTCTATGCTCACTTAACTTGTCCACTCCTCCTCGTCCATACTGATCATCAAAGTGCGTAAAACAGCGTTTACAGATGTAGATCTTTCCCTGGCGTTTCGTTCTTTGTTGATGAATAAGTCTCTCGAAATTCTTTATATACACGTAATGATGACGTCCAGCAGCATTATTTAATAGAAGCAGGTCACGATGGTCGGGCAGTTCTTCATCGACAACCTTCATAGGAAACACTTGTTTCTTCTCATCCAGTCCGAAAACATTTATAGAGATGTTATTTATGCGTTCAAATTTAGGGATATCAGTCAAGCTCGTAGGAAACGAGACGCAGGTAAAGTCATATCTCTCTTGAAGATCCTTATATTTGTTAACACGATGAGGATTCCTTTGAATGAATTTGGCAAGTATGGCGTACATGAAACATTTTTCATCTTCATAGTTCTGTGGATTTATGCAGGCTTGTTTCGCTTCTAAAGATGGCGGTAGAGGAATGTAACTGCTTCCTCTTAGCGCATTATTCCTATTAATTCTAACTCGAACCCCGTCAACAGCTAATAAAGCCCAGTTGCTTCCTTTAAGTTGACTTTCCTCCATTTCAGTACAAAGTTTCTTAAATTTCCTTTCCAAGATGGCGTCCAAGTCACTTTCTAAAAATATTGCTTGATTTTGCGTTTTGAAGGCTTTATCAGTAGTATCTCCAACAGCATTTACAAACTGACATTCAGTCATGATGTTACATTTAATACTTTTGTGAATCCTTAGCTCCTTCTGAATGGCTTGAATTATCCGCTGTTTTGATTCTTGGAGATACGTTGACAGATCTTGACGTGTACTACACTGTATGAAATATGATTTCAGCCGATCTTGAAAAGCTGTCTCGTATTCAATGACATCATCTTCATCAGGAACCATTAACAGCAGTTTATGTTTAGTAGGCTCAATCTTGATTTTCTTGGCAGTAATTCTACCACAACGTTCTTGATGTGCATCTCTGCGATGTTCAGTACCATAAACCTCTCTGCAATGCTTACATTCGTAATATTGACCGCAAGCCAGTTCATGTCTGTTTTTGTGGTAGTTCCTCAGGAAACACTTTCCACATTTGCTACACTTGTATTCCGGTATATCATTTAAAAGAGATTCCATCACTTTAGTGTTCCACATCGTAGCACTAAGTAGTTTAATTCTTGGCTGAATATGTCGCTCAGTAACTGTTTGATACACTTTTCACTTCTTTTCTACACTTTGATAACGTATCAACACTTCGTTATACTCGGATTTAACTGCAGTAGTTGATCCACTAAGCTAGAAACACACTAGCGCAATAACAATTAATCTCAATTAAGCTCTACTTATACAATTATGGCGAACCTAAAAGAAAACTTCATCATCCCCACCACCAGGGTTCGAAGACGTCGCTACTATCGGAGAAAAAATGAATTAAAAATTCACGAGTAATACCTCTACCATTATTATAATTATATAGGACCATCATGATCAAAAGCATCATCATAGTCACCATGTCAAATTCATTTACCATAACTGTATGATTAAAACAAAGAGAAATAAAGAAAAAAGAAAATATTTCAGCCTCCATTGCTCCCAGCCAACACCTACCACTCCTACCACCCCTACCACCCCTTAAAGATTCTCTCCCACCTCCAAACGTTTAAGCAAACCGGTTTCGTTATACTTCATCGCCCAAACCAGGTATACGGAGGACCGCTGACGTCACGAACAATTGGAGACAGAATGTCTGGCTTTCTGCGACAGGTTTCAACATGCATCATTTACGCATGAGTATACATAAAAGCTTCGAAAGAGCCAATATTGCAAGCATCGGGATAGAAGCATTCTAGGAAAGGTCAAACAAACCAACCCTCTTCAATGTTTAAGGATGTTTTATTCACAGGTATTCAGAAAATGCTCACTTAATATTATGTAATATATAAATTGCGATTTTATAAGTTTCACGGTAAACAGTAATGCACATCATTTACAGCTCATTAGCCAATCCAGCTTCAAAGACGCTCCTTTATCCCATTTTTCTTCTTAACCGCTTCCATCCGTGCCCTCTTATGTAAGTTTTACTGATTTTTATAAGTTGGAGCAAGCAATTATATTTAATTAAGCATGTTATATTAACCTTTAGAGAAATTATTGTATTCTGTGGGTTTCAGAGAGGCCAACTATTTAAGTTTTTTAGTCAATTTTAACAAATTTATGCATTAAAGATATGTATTGACGGATTTTTCTAATATTGGAAACGTTTTCAGCTTGCAGACAAGCCCAAAATATGTATATTTCGAGGGTTATTTAAAATATCCCACAGAGATTCGAACCAAGGTCCTATCTGCGTAAATTACCTTTTCAACAACTATTCTGGTCTAATTTGTGTATTTGTACTTTATTTCATAATTCTAGACCCACTGCTTACAGATATATTAAAATAAACCGATTCAGGACTCGAACCAAGGACACTGGGTGTATGGCATAAAGCTGGTGGACGCTCCTTAACAGTATGAAATTAATAAAGTTTATTTGAAGTTTCTATCGCAAATAGTTTCCAGGTTATGATAATAATAATCAAAGCATTGATATGTGCGAGAGTCGATTCCAGGACCAATGTCAGGGTTAAAGTTACCCTTTAGGATACGATTCCTTACTATAAATTCATTAGCGTTAATTACATTTGGATATCTTGAAGGATTCAGGAGGTATAGACTAAAAATTAGTGGAGAAAAAGTACCGTGTTTTCAGGGTGGTGGGGGAAGGCTGTGACGTCATTTATGACACGTGTCACGAGTCGGACGGTATTTTGTAAGGACAAAGGAGTGTGATAATTACATTACATTGTAATCCAATTAGCGGCATGTCTTTGAGAGATTTTAACATGTTGAGTCCATTCTGTGACGTCATTAAGGCGCGTGTCATTGAGGGGTGTGTCTATGAAGTTCGTTTTGGTCGTGTGCCATTTAGGATGTGGCTGTGACGTCATTTATGGCGCGTGTGACACGGCCCTGGCTATGACATCATTTGGAGTTGGCGCGTGGCCTTAGGGGTGTGGCTATGACGTCATTATAAGTTGGCGCGTGCCGCGAGGGTATGTCTATTACCTCACTCATCTTAAAGCAGCACTTTAAAGTTTATTTCATCGCTCTGGGCCCATTGGTTTCGAAAATATTCAAATTTTCCGATTCGGGACTCGAACAAAGAACCCCTCAGCTACACACTTCTAGGATATGATTAACTAGGACAATTATTACCACATAAAGTTTATTTCATCGCTCTAAACCCATTGGTTACGGAGATATTCAGGTTTACCGATTCAGGCCTCGAACCAAGGACAACGGGTATATGAGAGAAAGTCAGCAGATGCTCCTTAACGATATAAAAGTAATAAAGTTTATCCGAGGTCGCTATCATCAATAGTTTCGGAGTTAAAAGAATAATAAGTGTAGTGATTTGCAGGGGATTCGAACCAGGACCATTGGTAAACTTCCGCGAGGTCTTAAAAGATGCGCCCTGTTATGAAAAATTTATTAGAGGTTATTTCACCGCGATATCTTGATTGGTTCAGGAGATATAGGCGAAAACGTGGAGTAGATAGATTATGGAGGTTATTAATTGATTAATGAGGCGTTAATTTAAGGTGGAGTGTGAAAACATGTGTTCAATTTAATGCCTCATTAAACAATTAGAGGCCTACAAAGAGGTGATTTCATCTGTTATCAATTGGCGGCATCTCTTTGTCGGCATGCCGACAAGGAGGTGTCATAATTGCTTATCAGATGTCGGCATCTCTTTGAGTGATTTGAAACATACATATTCTATCTACTCCACGTTTTCGCCTATATCTCCTGAACCAATCAAGATATCGCGGTGAAATAACCTCTAATAAATTTTTCATAACAGGGCGCATCTTTTAAGACCTCGCGGAAGTTTACCAATGGTCCTGGTTCGAATCCCGTGCAAATCACTACACTTATTATTCTTATAACTCCGAAACTACTAATGATAGCGACCTCGGATAAACTTTATTACTTTTATATCGTTAAGGAGCATCTGCTGACTTTCTCTCATATACCCGTTGTCCTTGGTTCGAGGCCTGAATCGGTAAACCTGAATATCTCCGTAACCAATGGGTTTAGAGCGATGAAATAAACTTTATGTGGTAATAATTATCCTAGTTAATCATATCCTAGAAGTGTGTAGCTGAGGGGTTCTTTGTTCGAGTCCCGAATCGGAAAATTTGAATATTTTCGAAACCAATGGGCCCAGAGCGATGAAATAAACTTTAAAGTGCTGCTTTAAGATGAGTGAGGTAATAGACATACCCTCGCGGCACGCGCCAACTTATAATGACGTCATAGCCACACCCCTAAGGCCACGCGCCAACTCCAAATGATGTCATAGCCAGGGCCGTGTCACACGCGCCATAAATGACGTCACAGCCACATCCTAAATGGCACACGACCAAAACGAACTTCATAGACACACCCCTCAATGACACGCGCCTTAATGACGTCACAGAATGGACTCAACATGTTAAAATCTCTCAAAGACATGCCGCTAATTGGATTACAATGTAATGTAATTATCACACTCCTTTGTCCTTACAAAATACCGTCCGACTCGTGACACGTGTCATAAATGACGTCACAGCCTTCCCCCACCACCCTGAAAACACGGTACTTTTTCTCCACTAATTTTTAGTCTATACCTCCTGAATCCTTCAAGATATCCAAATGTAATTAACGCTAATGAATTTATAGTAAGGAATCGTATCCTAAAGGGTAACTTTAACCCTGACATTGGTCCTGGAATCGACTCTCGCACATATCAATGCTTTGATTATTATTATCATAACCTGGAAACTATTTGCGATAGAAACTTCAAATAAACTTTATTAATTTCATACTGTTAAGGAGCGTCCACCAGCTTTATGCCATACACCCAGTGTCCTTGGTTCGAGTCCTGAATCGGTTTATTTTAATATATCTGTAAGCAGTGGGTCTAGAATTATGAAATAAAGTACAAATACACAAATTAGACCAGAATAGTTGTTGAAAAGGTAATTTACGCAGATAGGACCTTGGTTCGAATCTCTGTGGGATATTTTAAATAACCCTCGAAATATACATATTTTGGGCTTGTCTGCAAGCTGAAAACGTTTCCAATATTAGAAAAATCCGTCAATACATATCTTTAATGCATAAATTTGTTAAAATTGACTAAAAACCTTAAATAGTTGGCCTCTCTGAAACCCACAGAATACAATAATTTCTCTAAAGGTTAATATAACATGCTTAATTAAATATAATTGCTTGCTCCAACTTATAAAAATCAGTAAAACTTACATAAGAGGGCACGGATGGAAGCGGTTAAGAAGAAAAATGGGATAAAGGAGCGTCTTTGAAGCTGGATTGGCTAATGAGCTGTAAATGATGTGCATTACTGTTTACCGTGAAACTTATAAAATCGCAATTTATATATTACATAATATTAAGTGAGCATTTTCTGAATACCTGTGAATAAAACATCCTTAAACATTGAAGAGGGTTGGTTTGTTTGACCTTTCCTAGAATGCTTCTATCCCGATGCTTGCAATATTGGCTCTTTCGAAGCTTTTATGTATACTCATGCGTAAATGATGCATGTTGAAACCTGTCGCAGAAAGCCAGACATTCTGTCTCCAATTGTTCGTGACGTCAGCGGTCCTCCGTATACCTGGTTTGGGCGATGAAGTATAACGAAACCGGTTTGCTTAAACGTTTGGAGGTGGGAGAGAATCTTTAAGGGGTGGTAGGGGTGGTAGGAGTGGTAGGTGTTGGCTGGGAGCAATGGAGGCTGAAATATTTTCTTTTTTCTTTATTTCTCTTTGTTTTAATCATACAGTTATGGTAAATGAATTTGACATGGTGACTATGATGATGCTTTTGATCATGATGGTCCTATATAATTATAATATTGGTAGAGGTATTACTCGTGAATTTTTAATTCATTTTTTCTCCGATAGTAGCGACGTCTTCGAACCCTGGTGGTGGGGATGATGAAGTTTTCTTTTAGGTTCGCCATAATTGTATAAGTAGAGCTTAATTGAGATTAATTGTTATTGCGCTAGTGTGTTTCTAGCTTAGTGGATCAACTACTGCAGTTAAATCCGAGTATAACGAAGTGTTGATACGTTATCAAAGTGTAGAAAAGAAGTGAAAAGTGTATCAAACAGTTACTGAGCGACATATTCAGCCAAGAATTAAACTACTTAGTGCTACGATGTGGAACACTAAAGTGATGGAATCTCTTTTAAATGATATACCGGAATACAAGTGTAGCAAATGTGGAAAGTGTTTCCTGAGGAACTACCACAAAAACAGACATGAACTGGCTTGCGGTCAATATTACGAATGTAAGCATTGCAGAGAGGTTTATGGTACTGAACATCGCAGAGATGCACATCAAGAACGTTGTGGTAGAATTACTGCCAAGAAAATCAAGATTGAGCCTACTAAACATAAACTGCTGTTAATGGTTCCTGATGAAGATGATGTCATTGAATACGAGACAGCTTTTCAAGATCGGCTGAAATCATATTTCATACAGTGTAGTACACGTCAAGATCTGTCAACGTATCTCCAAGAATCAAAACAGCGGATAATTCAAGCCATTCAGAAGGAGCTAAGGATTCACAAAAGTATTAAATGTAACATCATGACTGAATGTCAGTTTGTAAATGCTGTTGGAGATACTACTGATAAAGCCTTCAAAACGCAAAATCAAGCAATATTTTTAGAAAGTGACTTGGACGCCATCTTGGAAAGGAAATTTAAGAAACTTTGTACTGAAATGGAGGAAAGTCAACTTAAAGGAAGCAACTGGGCTTTATTAGCTGTTGACGGGGTTCGAGTTAGAATTAATAGGAATAATGCGCTAAGAGGAAGCAGTTACATTCCTCTACCGCCATCTTTAGAAGCGAAACAAGCCTGCATAAATCCACAGAACTATGAAGATGAAAAATGTTTCATGTACGCCATACTTGCCAAATTCATTCAAAGGAATCCTCATCGTGTTAACAAATATAAGGATCTTCAAGAGAGATATGACTTTACCTGCGTCTCGTTTCCTACGAGCTTGACTGATATCCCTAAATTTGAACGCATAAATAACATCTCTATAAATGTTTTCGGACTGGATGAGAAGAAACAAGTGTTTCCTATGAAGGTTGTCGATGAAGAACTGCCCGACCATCGTGACCTGCTTCTATTAAATAATGCTGCTGGACGTCATCATTACGTGTATATAAAGAATTTCGAGAGACTTATTCATCAACAAAGAACGAAACGCCAGGGAAAGATCTACATCTGTAAACGCTGTTTTACGCACTTTGATGATCAGTATGGACGAGGAGGAGTGGACAAGTTAAGTGAGCATAGAAAAATATGTAGCCAACACGGAGTTGCTAAGATTGTTATGCCAACGAAGGAGAAATCTATCGTTAGATTCAAGAATTATGAAAGGATGCTGAAATTACCTTATGTCATCTATGCTGACTTTGAAAGCATTCTTACTCCTTATCAGGGGTGTTCTTCTAATCCCGAAACGTCTTATACAGTTCCATATCAGAAGCATATTCCTATGAGTTTCTGTGTTTATGTCAAATCTTCAGCTACAATTGAAGGTTTACAGACTGATCTTCCTACAGCACCCTATGTATATCGTGGTTATGATGCTGCACCGAAGTTTATGGAATATGTAAGTTCTATCGCAAAGAAGATTAATGGTGTATATAAAACTGGCGCTCCATTGACTCTAACAGATGAGCAGCAAAAATCATTCGAATCTTCTACAGAATGCTACTTATGTGGTAAAGAATTTACCGGAGATAATTGGAAAGTACGGGATCATGATCATGTAAGCGGAGAATATCGGGGAAGTCTACATAATCAGTGCAATCTAATCTGTAAAACGCCTAATTATATTCCCGTCTTCATACATAACCTGAGTGGATATGACTCCCATTTCATTGTTAAGGAGTTAGGCTGTACTAGTGATAGAGTAGAAGTTATTCCTAGCTCCGAGGAAAGTTACATATCATTTTCCAAGTATGTTGGAAATATAAAACTTCGCTTTGTGGATACCTACCGCTTCCTTAGTACCAGCTTGGATAAACTAGCAAAAAATCTAACAACATATCCTGAAACACTAAAGCACTTTGGAGCAGAGCAGATCAAACTTATGACACGTAAGGGTGTTTTCCCCTACGATTACGTTACATCGTGGGATGTTTTAAATGAAACAGAACTACCTCCAAGGGAAGCATTCTACAACAAGCTGAACACTGAAGAAATTAGTGATGGAGAGTATGAACACGCAAAAAGTGTATGGAGACAGTTTAACATTAAAACATTAGGAGAGTATAGCGATCTCGATCTAACTTCAGATGTTCTTCTATTGACTGATGTGTTTGAGACATTCAGAGACCAGACCCTAAGAACGCATAAAGTTGATCCTGCCCATTATTTTACATCTCCTGGACTTACGTGGGATGCAATGCTGCTGTATACGGGAATTGAACTAGAATTGCTACAGGATTACGATCAGCTACTCATGGTTGAATCAGGTATAAGAGGAGGATTATGTCAAGTTTCTCATCGGTATGCAAAGGCGAACAACATCTACATGGAAGAATATGACTCGAGTAAGCCTTCTCAATATATTACGTACGAGGACGCAAATAACCAATATGGCTGGGCTATGTGCCACGCCCTTCCTTATGGGGGTTTTGAGTGGGTTTCTCCGGCAGATATTAACCTAGAAATACTACGAGAAGATGACCCTCTCGGCTTCATTTTAGAAGTGGACCTTGAATATCCTACAGAACTTCATGAGCTGCATAATGATTTACCATTCCTGCCTGAGTGTATCAAGCCTAAGGATTCTTCTACAAAGAAGCTAATTCCACACCTTGGATCACGAACTAAGTATGTGGTGCATTACATGACCTTGAAGCAAGCCCTTGATCATGGGTTAAAACTGATAAAGATCCATCGTGTGCTACAATTTCGACAGTCGTCCTGGTTAAAGCCTTATGTCGAATTCAATAACCGGCTACGACAAGGATCTAGCAATGATTTCGAGAAGGATCTGTACAAACTTTTTAACAATGCTATGTTTGGAAAAACTATGGAGAATATAAGAAATCGACTGAATATACGACTTATTACCGATTGGAAGACATTGGAAAAGCTGGTTGCTAAGCCTACGTTTATTGATCGAACTATATATGGACCAAATCTGGCTGCAGTACACATGACTTCGCGAGAGATAGTGTTCAACAAACCTATATACATTGGGATGTGTGTGTTGGATATCTCAAAGACCTTGATGTATCGATATCATTATGATGTGCTATTACCGTATTACGGGCTTGAAAATCTGAAACTCATGTATATGGATACAGACTCTTTCATCCATAGAGTGACTACAAGAGATATATATCAGGATAAGTTACGTTTTCTTGAACATCTGGATACAGCTGATTATCCTGTCGACCTTATATGTCATTCTACAAACAACAGGAAAGTGTTGGGAAAATTTAAAGATGAAGCCTGTGGAAAAATTATTCATCGCTTTGTAGGACTGAGACCCAAGATGTATGCACTCGACATGGATGGAGGTGTAATCAAGAAGATTAAAGGCATAAAGCGTAGCGCAATCAAGCAATACATCAACTTCGATAGCTATGTGGATTGCCTTAAAACCCAAAAGATTCTAAGAACTCCTATGAACCTAATCATATCCCAGAAACATAATGTTTCAACAGTTGAAGCTAATAAAATAGCCCTATCTCCTCATGACGACAAGAGAATGATTGCTGAGGATGGAGTATCAACATACGCGTACGGACACTATAGTATTGCAGAATGTGTGCAAAAGGGGGCAACTTAGATCAGAAGATAATGGTTATCTCTGTAAGCTAAGCTACAGAATGAATATTTACACAAGTGACATCTATCCTACGACTCTCACGACGCCTGAGGAAGAAAGAAGAAATAATAACAATGGAGGAAGGCGTTAACTCTGCCACTAGGATTATATTCTAGTGCTGGTCTCCAGCCCAGATAAAAGAGGAGAGGCGTCTACCATTGAAATACAAGCTAAGTATACCCCGATTTACTTTATACAAACACAAGTAAAAGCTTGGGAGGGGATATCATAAGAGAATTCACAAAATGTCCCACATAAAACTAATATACAAGTACTTCAGTATCATTGGTTAGAGTATCAGACAGTGTTAGGTTTAAAGCTTCATAAAAGAGGATAGAGTGGAAGGGAAGTAAGTGCAAAAAATACAATGTGAAAAACAAATGCTTCAAAAGCAACACAAAGATAGGTTAGGTAGTCACACCTGATCAATTAGCCTATGTAGCCAAACTACCAACGAGAGCACAGAACCAACGTAAACAATTAACTGATGCAACCACAAAAATGTATCCAAATTAACCACAAAAGCACAGTTAGGTTAGCTTTGCTTATAATGGGATGAAATAGTAAAGCACAAGTGTAGGACTTTGGTTAGGTTAAAGTATTAGGTTAGGTTAGCTTATAATGGGATGAAATAGATTAGGACTTCGGTTTGGTTAAAGTGTTAGAGAATCGCACAGTTAGGATAAGTTAGGTTAGGTTAGGTTAGCTTATAATGGGATGAAAACAGTAAAGCATAAGTGGAGGACTTGGGTTAGGTTAAAGTGTTAGTTTAGGTTAGCGTAGGTTAGGTTATAATAGGATGAAAACAGTAAAGCATAAGTGGAGGACTTGGGTTAGGTTAAAGTGTTAGTTTAGGTTAGCTTAGGTTAGGTTATAATAGGATGAAAACAGTAAAGCATAAGTGAAAGACTTGGGTTAGGTTAAAGTGTTAGGTTAGCTTAGTTTATAATAGGGTGAAATAGTAAAACATAAGAGGAAGACTTGGGTTTTGGTTAAAGTGTTAGGTTAGCTTAGTTTATAATAGGGTGAAATAGTAAAACATAAGAGGAAGACTTGGGTTTTGGTTAGGTTACATTAGGGTAGGTTAGATTAGTTTAAACTGATAGAAGCTCCGATTACAAATGAGGAGTAAACGTTTTGAAATGATTAAAACCATGATGACTAACTGATGATGATGATGATGATGATGATGATGATGATGATGATGATGATGATGATGATGATGAAGAATCAACTGATGATGAATTAAACTACTGCAAATCAAATGCAGTCTAAGTCAACTAAGCACATCTTAAAGACAGTAAATGTACCCCGAGAACCTCCTAAATAATTGCCAAGCCACTAAATGCATCCCTAAAGACTCTAAATACACTCCCCAAGAAACGTGTAAATTGAATCAAAAGCCACTAAATAAACTCTAAAAACCTCTAAATACACTCTAAGAACGTCCTAAATGCATGCCAAAGTCGCTAAGAACGCATTAAATATCTCTAAATTACACATCAAAAAGCTCCTAAATGCATTTCGAAGCCATTAAATCCCTCCAAAAAGCCTCTAATTACGTCTCAAAAGCCACTAAATACAACAGAAAGACGATAAGTACGGCTCAAAAGCTTATAAATACATCAGAAAGTCAGTAAGTATGTCCCAATAGCCTCTAAATACATCCCAAGAAGCTCTAAATTACACCATAGAGTCTTTAATACACCACTCAGGACACTAAATATGTCGTAGAAGTCTCTAGATACACCCCCAGAAGCCTCTGAATACCCGAAAAAAAACCAAAAAATATGCCCTAAAAGCTCACAAACACAGCAAATGTCTCTAAATACAACTCAAAATCCCCTAAATATAGCAAAAGACACTAAATGCACTCCCCTAGACGCGATACCTCCCAAAAGCCTCTATGTACATCGCTAGAAGCTCTAAACACTTCAAAAAGTCTCTAATGCGCTCCAAAAGCCCCTAAATACATAAAAAGGACCTTAAATACATCCCAATAAAGTCCTAAATACTTCAAATGCCTCTAAATACGCCCCAGCAAACGCCCTTGAATACACGATAAAAGCTTCTAAATTCTGCAATAAGCTGGTAAATACCTTCCAGAAGCTCCTGAATACACCAGAAACGGGCTAAATGCACCCCAAGAAGCCCTAATACTTCAAAAAGCTAGTAAATACGTCGCAAAATCCTTTCAATATGCCCCAGAAGCCCTTAAATAACAAACAAAACCACGCTAAATACGCCCCGAAAACCTCTAAATATAGCAAAAATAAACTAAATAGGATAATAAATTCTTTAAATACATAGATTGCGCACGGCCGCCATCTTGCCCATAAACTGTGTGCTCGTTCACTCTTATTTAACCTACTCTGGTCACCTGAAGATCAATACGCCTCAACGCCCTGTCGAGCAATAACACTTAAATCTGTATAAATAAATCTGTTGTTACTCTATACTATAACATGAGAAGTGGAAAAGGAGTTGTAATAGCTTTTGCTCTTATCTTTACTTAGATTCCGGTGTGTCAAGTTAGTCAAGTCAATGACAGTTTTAAGGAGCGGAGTGCCGCAGGTTCCTCTGGTATTCTCCCTGTGATATTCTCCCCAAAATTTCGAAAATAGGCAGGGTTACTTATAAAACTTAAGGTAACAAAGAAAAGTGACAACGGTTAGCTAAACAGACTGCAAGTGGCGAGAGCGCATTATAGTGCATTGTCTTTTACTTTTTCTTCATGCAATGTCAGTTTCCGGGATATTCGTTCAGTAGCGTCTCATAACTTCCTTCTTTCATTTAGGATAACAGTTTGTGTCACCAGATAAAGTGTTCCTTCATCTTATTTTTGTCTTCTGATTACGTCTTCCTTCTGGTACTCCACCTCTGGCCTTACGCACTAATCTGTCAGTTCCCATTCGATCCACATGGTGAAACCGTTCTTTCCTTCTCCTATCTACCCATTCTGGTACAGGTTGTAATTTACAGGCATCTCTTATTACTATCCCATTTGGTGTTTATTTGTATTTTGTGTAATATATTCATTTCGGAGCATTTCGTTTGCTTTTGTGATTTCAAGTCTTGTTTCTGCAGCCTAAGTTATTATTCATTGGTCTCGCAACTGTTTCATAGATCCTGATGTTTGTTGCTTTTTCTTCCAAATGTAATCTGTAGTATTATATGTTCTTTCAGTTTCAATTTAAATCGGAATGGACATTTATTGTTAACAGCTTTGTTGTTAATGTATTAATGATCATTCCATACTTTTCACAGCCCGCCTCGGTAGCGAAGATGGTTGCATTTCTGCCTCACGTTCAAGATGTCGCGAATTCGAATCTCGGTTAGAATGAGTTACCTGGATAAGGCTTTTACCGTGATTTTCCCATTTCCTGATAGACGAATGCCAGGTAACTCTAAGCTCTATGGATCCCGGACTCATTTGAGCATCATTTCACCCATTTCATTCATCGTCCGATATGACTTAACGTTGGAGGACGTAAATTAAAAAAAAAATCTTTTTCACAACTCAAAGAGAAATGATGTAACAAAGCTTTGTAAATTGTCCTCTGTGTTACTTATTAAAACATCATCTGCATACGCAACTAGATTTTTTTTCACCTGTATATATCCGTGCATTCCTCTCACCTTCTTAATTGTAGCTTCCATTGAAACGTTAAAAAGCAGAGGGCTAAGAGAATTCCTTGTCTAATTCCTCATAGCTCGTAGTAGTTTTTTCCTTCTTTAACTATATAAATTAACAATATAAACGTAATTCTTCCAGTGCTGTCTCTCTACTAAGTAAATAGGTGAAATGTCTTCCTACTTTCTCTTCTCTGCTTCAGACGACGAAAGTTTGAGGCTAGGCGTTGTATGTATGCTCTGAAATGTTTCCTACTTTGGCATCACTTGGGACAATCAATTTAGCACCAGCTTGCGTGTGAGACCCACCAAGGAGGACGGTATGCGATTACGAGTCTGAGGGTAGGCCCTAGCCAACGCTAGATGCGTTTGAATTGGAGACGTTAAGGACCCCTTCAATGCTTGCGCCATTTATTATGCCAATCTGGTCGCTGTTCGGATCTCTACGAATCCCAGTCTCCCAAGAGTCACAGTGCACAAAGAACCAAATGGCCTATATGTGGTGCTTAACAAATTTGAGTAGCCTTGCGCTTGTTCTGTTTTCAGAGGTTAAGATTGACATGCTTGGTAGTTCCTACCTAGAAGCTTGTGGTTATATGGGTCAATTAATTCTTGTTGATCCGTTCATTATATTTTATAAATGTATTTTATAAGCCTGAATTTACCTACTCTTTCAGTTTCATTTTGAGTTTCACCGAAACTTGTTAAAACTCACAGTTTTAGTTACTTTTTTATTTTTATTTACGAAGATGAATAACGAAGGAGCATTTTTCTAACTTTTCGTGCATTTTTGCATGGTTTATTTCTGACGATCTTTCAGATATATTTCGAAACTTCAATATAGTAAGAACTTCTCAGCCATGTAACTTGCTCCGTCAGTTCCACATCCTAAGTTATTCAAATTGGATATTCACCCTAACGCTTTCTATTGGAGAATTTCGAATCGAAATGACCAGTTTCATAATAACTTATACTTAAGTCTTCTCTTTGGAAAGAGGTTCCTGAGAGAAATTGACTAGGTCATATGGAGTTATGAAGCGCAGAAATTATTAGTGCAGGATTTTGGAAAATCATGGTTTCTGCATTGCTTATTTATTTCAATCATAGTTTTAACACACAGAAAATTTTACTGTACCCATTTTGTTTTCAGGAGCACGGGAATATTGAGTTTCTCAGCATTTGCTTGACGCTTTTCCTGGTATTAATCCTCGCCACTTATTACGATTTTTAGAATGAACCTATGGCTGAAAAACCGTTATAATCATAGTTAAACACAAAATAGTCAAGGTTGTACAACGCTTACTTTCTTCTCGGGCAGCCAGCCAGGTGAAAAGATGATTAGATATCAACGTTTTGGGAGTGTGCATCTCTCCCATCATCAGGATATATATATATATATATATATATATATATATATATATATATATATATATATATATATATATATATATATAATGTTATAACCACAAATGAAATACTGGATATAACACAACTATAAGCAAAGACAAAGCACTATCAAAATTCGTATTACGGAACTAAAGACTGTTTTCAGTAAATTAAATAAAACACTATCAAAATTCGCATTACTGGACAAAAGACTGTTTTCAATAAATTAAATGCCAGGTCAGATAGTTGTGTTCGACCTCAAATACAGTTTACCATGGAAGTGAAGAAGGATGGAACTCTTCCATTCATGAACATTCTTGTTTCAAAAAACAGCAACGGTACATTGGGACATGATGTATATCGCAAGCCTGCACACACGGATTTCTGTCTGAACGCTCATTGTTTCCGTCATAAGTCTCAACGACTGGGAGTTCTCAATACACTGGCTCACAGAGCTTTGTCTCTCTCTGATTCCAGTCACTTAAAACAAGAATTACAGCACCTGAGACTCGCTTTCCGTCAAAACGGCTACTCCAAATATGACGTTAAAGCCTCGATCATCAAAGCTAGGAAAGGGAAACGTGTAATGCAGCAAGCGTCAGATAAGCCTGCCGCTACAGCCTGCATCACGTTTACCGGCAATCTATCCGGCAGAATCAGCACAATTCTCGCTAAATATATCAGGACCATCCAAAAGCCACCTCCGAAGTTCGAGCATCTGTTGAGACCAGTGAAAGATAAACTGGACTTCCAAGTTCCGGGAGTGTACCGCATTTCCTGTGAATGTGGGACACCGTATATAGGACAAACCGGAAGGACCATCGCTACTAGAATAATCGGACATGAGTAGAGCATTCGTTTAATGCAACCTGAGAAGTCTGAGCTGGCAGAGCATTGTTTTGATACCGACCATAGACACAATTTTCAGGAGTAGACCATCTTGGCAAAATGCAGCAGTTACTGGGAGCGGAGAATTAAGGAGGCTTTGGCGATTTCCTCTGAAAAGAGCACGCTTAATCGAGATGCTGGATTTCAGTTCAGCTCCCCTTGGAAACCGACCTTAAAACGGAAATCAATCGAATTAAGGAACAAAGATCAATACAACTTGATAATCAAGTTAAGTAGTTACGTTTCTTTGACACAATTTTCTATACTCAAGCTATCTCCTGACCTGGCATTTAATTTACTGAAAACAGTCTTTTGTTCAGTAATGCGAATTTTGATAGTGTTTTGTCTTTGCCTATAGTTGTGTTATATCCAGTATTTCATTTAGGCTATAACATGCTATAAATATCCTGATGATGAGAGAGATGCACACTCCCGAAACTTTGATATCTAATCGTCTTTTCACCTGGCTAGCTGCCCGAGAAGAAAGTGAGCGTATTCGTCGCCAGGAAAGCTTCAGGTCTTATTTTAATTTTGTACAAGTTTGTTATACGGAATATTGTAATAACTGTGTTTTTTTTTTAAAATATAGCATCTCTATGGAAGTTTATTAAACTTGAAAGCTATAAGGATTGTGTAACTTTTAAAAGAGGCCACTAAACCATTAATGGTAAGTAAATAAATGTTTAAAATAATTAATTATTGTATAGGATTATGATTATTGGTAAAAATAGTTATATATCTAAAATAATTATTGTGGATTTTAGATATAAAATGTGCGCAATATTGTACTCGAAAGCCAAAAAGACACCTTCTCATATTTGGTAGGTATTTATCGATCCATATATCTGTATGTATGTACCTCTGTCTTATATACATTTGTATGTCTGGTATGTAACCTATGTAATGTAGTTATGTGTACGTGTGTATAAATAAATATAAGTTGTATAGGTGTGTACCTACATATGCAACTTATCTGCTCTTTGTAGGCATAGGAGGGTAAGTTAAGTTGTGATTCGCCACTAAGGAAATATATCAATTTTACCGAATAAAATTGATGTATTTCAGTTCAAATAAAGTAGAACTAACGCTTAGAGAAGCGTACAAGGTGTGTCCAGGTGATCTGCACACCTTGTAAAGCAGTCTGAGTGGTTTCTTTTGGTGTAATTTACATTCTTTTACTTCTTAAGTCATATCGGACGATGAATGGAATGAGTGAAATGATGCTCAACTAGGCCCAGGGTCCATGGGGCTTAGAGTTACCCGACATTTGCCTTTTTAGGATAAGGGAAAACCCTGGTAAAAACCTTACCAATTAACTCACCCTGAGCAAGATTCGAATTGGACGCTCTCGCCCATTCAAACACCATCAAGACACCAAAGTTTGCTTGTGGTTTTAGCACCAGCAAGCTACCTTGTGAACCCGCGTACCGGCAAGGGTTCCAGAGAACGAATGCCCTCAAAGGAAAGGAGTGCCTGAGGTTTGAAACAAAATACTTCCAAATCGTACAATCGACCATTATGTGGTAACAGTTCGAACCCTCACCATCTTCATCAATTCTGAGACATAAAACTAACGGTTCAGGTACAACAGAAAACTATTCCAACAGTTCCTAATCTACTCGGGGGAAATCACGAAAAAGCCATGGCAATAGCTCTTAGCCCAGCGGATATCTAATCCTTGATCTCGCAGATTCAAGAGTCGCATGTGACCTCAGAGACCTCTTTTTCAGTTCTTCGGTAGTCACCGCTTCATTGTAACCATAAACGAAATTTAACAGCTGGTATGGATATTTGGAAAGTTTCATTATGATTTGAGTTACAGAAATTATGAATTTTAAGTGTTAAGTTATTTATAAGTTAAATATAATTATTTAAAATGTACTCTTTTACTTTTGAAAGGAGACATTTGGTATATTTGTCACACACATGGGGTAGAATTAATGTGTTTTTAAACACTTTAATGGGGAATTTGAATGTGCAAACAGTGAAAATGTATACCTTAAGTTTGGGGTTAAAAAGAGCACGAATCTACACAGATACAAGGAAGGAGAAAATCGCGTTTCTTTCCAACTTCTCTTTTAAATTATTTTCTTTTGACATTTCAAGAATATGTTATACACGAAATGCACAGACCCTCTTTAGAAAAATACTGTATGCTGTTGGAATAAAAGATATGACAGAGTAACCTGCTACAATATCGAGCGGATGGCTCAGGCGGTTTCGTCTGTATCCCGCATTGGGGTGGCCCGGCTTCGATTCCCGTGACCGACCTACCCGAACCATGGTTATTTCGGGGGTTTCCCGGATCGCTAGGCCAATGCTGGGTAGGCCAATTACATCCTCGAGTTTCCTGTCCCTTGATTTTACCTCCATTATCATTTCATATCATCTCTTATATGGTGGTTTCTTTTGGCGCTGTGTGGCCGCATGAAATGCTATCCTCTCCGCCAGGACGGACTTCGGTCTCCGAGAAGGGCTAGTGGACCGATTCAGAAACATGGCAGGCGGTATACCGGTTGTGCAAGACTGCCTGGAGTACTCTGATCTGGGAAGGCGGCCTCCGTTCTCCAGACCGGCCTCGGGACTGTTTCGGGGTCACGGCAGGAGGGATGCCGATTCTCCTAAACCCACCGTTAGGGAGTTTCTCTCTGTTAAATTGTAGGGACCTCGCTCTCTTTATTGCAGTGATTCCTTGGGGCCCTGTCTTTCCTCTCACCTCATCCTGCCTCACTTGGCGCATAGGTAGAAAGGACCACTCTGGTTGAGTAACTAAATTCCTCTCCAAACAATCCAATACAACCTACTACAATGATACAAATAACTATTCAGTTATTTCAAAGCAAAACATTTCTAGACAGTTTGTTGCAGTAACCTGACTCCAAACCTCCGACTGAAACCTAGCCTTGGTACTCTGCACTCACTCAAATACATTGAAAGGAGGATATCGAAAGATATTTTCATCTAAAATATTTTTAATTCCTTATACCAGCTTCTGTAAACGAATTTGAAACGTGGCATATTATTATTTCACCGAGTCACATTTTGTAATGTTGTGCAAAGTGAAAAACATAAAGCCCCATTGCATCATAGCAAGCCAATGATCAACACTCTGTAGAAATCGTTAACGCTAACACAAAAAGTGGAATAAAAAATTAAAATTAAAAGTTAAATTAAAATTTAAAAAATTCATTAAAGCTGATTCAAGATAAATATAGTTTGGGTGGTATTGCCTATCGTTTTTACCATATTTTCTTTGTATGCTTGAAGTTTGATTAATGAATAAGGCATAAGGAAAAAATTTCTTATCATTTTCTAGAAATCACGGCTGTGTGGATGACGTCAAGTTTGATGTTGGCATTGACGTAAGCTTTTGATACCGCGTCTGATATTTTGGCTTTGCATGGGTCTGCTGCCAGCTGCCACATTAGTGAATTATGAGAGTATCCTTAGGTGGCTATGCAACACCAACTAATTGGCTAATAGCTTCAATGGAGGCTGATGTTGAGCTGTTTGAAGCGAATTACTGACGGTGCGGGAATGTAGTACTACTGATTTAATATTACTACAAGAACGTGTACAGTTTGCCAAAGCAAAGAAGGTCCCAGGGGAATGAAGCTCAAGAGGGTTATACACTGTACCGATTAGATTAGATTAGGTTAGATTATATTGATTTGCATTCAGTAGGTTCACTTGTAGACATAAAAGGCTGTGAACATTGAACATGTCCAGAGGTATATAGTTTAAAAGCATATATATTGTGACTTTGTGGGCTCGTGAAATGAAAAGTCCAATTACACAAACTCAACAATGTTCTTTATTTCTACCGACTTACAGTTTAACACTTGCCAATTACACAGAATTACGTGCTGCACACAATTACGATTCTCCAGTTCGTCCGTTACAATTTCACTTGCACTCGTAATTACGTACAATCTTCCGATGCTCTCACACAGTCTTCTCGTCGTACACTAGCACTGCATTCTTACACCAAGAACTGTGACTCACTGACTCACTAACTCGACGTGCTGCTTATATAGGGCCAGCGGGCCGATCGGATGGTTCCAGATTAGAGGAAATATCCTGTAAGTTCGAGAACACAGCTGGAACAGAAAGAGAGGCGCCGTGATGTTTTTTGTCACAGCCATCCCTTCTTAACGCTATAAGACAAACGAGGGGGCGGGGCGAACACCGACCCGTCTGCTGCTCGCCCAGTCTATAGGGTGTTCCGACGCTCGGGTGACAATATGTACAAAAGTTAACATAAGACACATATTATAGTATACAGGCAATATGAACAACAATATGGAAAACAAAGCAGGGATAATTATATATGATACAGAATCACTTTTTAATTCAGCTTTCACTTGGCTTATGCCAGTACGTCTAAACCTTTTTGCAATGGATATTCTTGTTATTTCTTAAATACATATACATTAAAAATAAGCTTTCAACATGCATCAAAGATTTATTGGTAATAATTTGTCATTGGAACAGTTAGATACTACTTACCGAGCAACAGAACCATTATCAGGATAATTTGTCATTCAGATAATCTTTTTCAGAATAAAAAGTTTTTGAGCAAAGGTACTCTCTAACAGCATTTTAAAAGCACCAAAATTATCAATTCTTTTAAGAACATTAGGAAGTGCGCCAAATATTTTGATAGTTTCATAATACACATCTTTCTGGAAGCAAGAAAGTTTAGCACTGGGAAAATGTATACTATACTTTTTTCTCGTGTTTATTCTGTCAATTACATTATTTGTTGCAAATAAGGCAGATTGCATAGAAAGAATTTTAGGATCGAGAATATATACATGCAAGGAAGCGTTAGTATCTACAATCTTCTAAAAAGTTCTTTACAGGCGCATCTGTTGTGGGTGTTGTTAATGATTCTTATAACTTTCTTTTGCATAAGAAATATTTTTTTACCTTCTAGTGAGTTGCCCCAAAATAATATTCCGTATTCCATGATAGAGTTAAAGTATGCATAATATACTAATTTAAGTGTGGCAATAGAACTCACATTAACCAGCTCTGGAATAGCGTAACAGGCAGAGCTGAATTTAGGTAAGATATAATTTATGTGAGCTTTCCAATCTAAACATCTGGCCACTTGAAGGCCAAGAAATGTTATACCCTGGTAATTCCGATACCCTATACCCTGCCTGGTAGCATTTATGATACTCAGGTTAGTTAAGTTACAGCCCATTCAAAAGCAATCTGACGCCTTCTACTTTTGTGAATAGATCATCTCGGTTTTAGTATACTCAGTGAATAGGACGCACTTTTTTTTTTTTTTTTTTTTTTTTTTTTTTTTGGTGTACTCCCTGTGCAGCATGCGTTCTGTCACACACATTCACTATTCTTGTCGCGCTGTATAAGGGTGGCACATTCCTGTCTAGAACTTTCTTTGGTTTGGCGAACAGTGAGTTTCGAACTATACATAGCCTATGATGGTTTCAAAATTTGACATATTTTATTCACAAGGCTTTCTATGGCTATCTATTCCTACAAACGCTTAGTTTTCTATCTGCTGCAGGTTAATCAGGTACAATTTGCAGAAAGTCTGTTTATTGTTAATTTTCTTGTAGGAAAAAAGAGACTAAGGAAAAGAAGTAGGCTTTTCTTTAATGTCAACCCTTACGGTTAACCAAGCAAGCTGCCCCGAGATTTACATAATTTGGTGTCAGAGGTTACCAAGGGAAGGTGACCAATGTAACTAATATGTAATAAATACTTTAATTTACATATAGAAATGTATGTCAAAGTTACGATACTTAATTTAAATAAACAATAGCGGTAGTTAAATCTTTTAAAAACACAAGAGGGCAGCTGTTTAATTGATTTGTAATTCTGTTTGCATGGCCAAGAGGTAACAGTTAAATTAAAAGAAATTAATGTACCACGCTTTAAAATGAACCAAAAGGTAATAAAATTATTACTGCTAGCCCCGTATACATTTTATAGGGGTATATACATTCCTAACCCAATAGAGAACGCCTTGATTAATTTTCAATATTTTGGGAAATGTACTTGTAATGATATTTGTAATAGACACATTGTGGAGGATGCCACCTGGACAGCTCCAGCCGACACCAGGAAAGAAACCATTACTCTCTACAGAAGAGACTGAAGAGGGAGAGGGATTGAACTGTTTATTTTCTGTGGTAGGGGATAGATTTAAAGTTATCTGTTTTAAAAACAATTTGGCACGTGACAAACTCTTTCGTAGTAGTAAAGAAGCTTATACTAGCACCGGTTGTAAATTTTGTCTTGGCCTCAAGCCTCTCATCCTCCATTAAGCACCGGAAACTATTCATTAGTGCCAAGGTGTGAGGTGGATTGGAAGCATCATAAGAGTAACTCGTTCCTTAGTTTGCTATTTGAAATCCCCAGATGCCAATTTGTTTAGGAATACCCATATAACGAAATGAGTGTATGAGAGTGCATGTGAGGTATACATGCTATAAGATCTGATGCTAGTTTCAGTAACTGAAATGATAGGTATTATGAATGGGTGAGTTATGTGACAGCGCTATATGTTTTACATAACCTTAGCATCCTTATCATATCCGGAAGGTGAGCATAAACACAGAAGATTGATTACATTACACTTTTCTCTGCTTTGGCTTCTTGTGGTGGGTGGACAGTACCGCCCAGCGGCAATATGCCTAATACAGTCACTTGTTCCTACAAGCCTGCAACAGATGACAATAAAGGAATTAAAAAGTACGGAAAATGAGGGACCAGGAGGCCATTTTAGAAGACAATCTTGACAACTAATCGACATTCGCCTACCAACCCAGGCAAAACACAAAAAAGCATGGGGTCATATTTGACGGTCACCTAGGATCGAACTAAGTACCTCCAAAATGTGAGTCACACACCTTAACTATGGTATACCACGCTTCGTTCAAAACTCTGCAACTTAAGACTGCGATTCCATTTATAGAATTCAATTGTTATGATGAATATCACAGCGGCAAGTAGCGAGTTACATAATTTGTGTTTTTAGATGAGCTTTAACTGTCGTAACGCATACACTTATCAATTATTACGCCTGCTTACCCCTTTATCTTGTATACACAGACCAACATCTTCCCCCTCTCCTTCCATTGCATATTATGTCATTTACAAGCAGTAATTGTCTTATGTCACAGTAGTTTGCTTTGTGTTGCATAAGTTCTGCACATTTAGCAGCAATAATCCCCCACTTTACAAGGGACAGTTGTGTGCAAGACACCGGGTAGTAAACTTGCAGGGGCAGAAAATGGTTTGGGAGGCAGAATCACCTAACCACTCTCGGTCGTGTAATGCAGTGGAGCCCCATCGGGTTTTGTTAGCGTCATTAAGCGATTTGCCGCCTCGGACCCGTGTTACTCACCGTTTCCAGTCAATGAATACGGTTGTGAGAGACACAATGGACCGACGGGGTGTAGTTTTAGTTACCGACGAGGGTATTGTTCGACAGCGGCGCGGGGCTTCAGCACCGGGGCATTAAGTGTGAAATTAAATGGATCCCTGGCACAATAGCAGAACTCTGGACGTTGCATACCTACGTCTGTTGATGTCTCCCCATTTCCAAACAGGAATGGGTTCCGACATTTGTTTAACATTTGAATGACTCATCTGAGGTAAATATTTAAACTATTTAAAATTGTACATATATTCATACACTAATGCTTATCCCCAACTATCCGATGTATGTAAAGAAAATTATGGAGTCTACCCTAAACTTGATAAGTAAATTTATCGAAAATTTATCAAAAATATGTGCTTTGAAACACCCTGAATTAAAAATAATGAAGTAAAGTACAACAGACATTTAGTGAAAAAGTTTTACATGCGCGTGTGTCTGCGAAAAAAAAAACAGATCAATAAATATATAGATATATAGATAAATAAATGAATGACTAAATGAAATAATGAATAAATAAATACGTAAATAAAGAAATACGTAAATAAGTAAGTCACTAGAACAATGAAGATAAATACAAATAAATAAAAATAAAAGGTTGCATAAATGTACACTGGTACCTAAAATATAAACCCAGGACAAATATTTCAAGTACATATTATTTATTAAGAAACTAAACACAAAATCTATATATTTTCTCAGGCTTTCACGGCCGGCGTCATGCAGAACAGTAAGAGCTTGTAGGCTGTGGTCCAGTAAGATCTGAATATCCCAACTTTTCGCCAGGGACTGCTCTTGGTATTTTCAAGAGTTTGAAAATACCAAGCGCAGTCCTTGGCAAAACGTCAGGATATTAAAATCATATTCGACGTTAAATAAATAAAAAAGTTGAGATTTCTTTCTTCTGGAACAAATTTGTAAAGAAATGTCTAAATATTAAACAATATTTTAGTCTTCATTATAATACACCCCTCTTCCTTGTACAATCTTAATATCCTGATGGAATTTACTGAAGTTTTCTTAGTTCAAAAATTATCATGAATGTTGAATACAAATTTGAGCACTTGTTGCATCCTATTTATTTTTAAGATGTAGGTATAATTATTCCTTGAGAACTACGAGTATGTAATGACTTCGAAGCATTGCAGGAATTTGTTGTCAAAGTTACACATACTTCTTTCAAATTTACTGTTTAATGTTAGTCTGCCTATCTTGAGTTGAGATAAGATCGAAAGCTAATTGCTTTTCTTAGGCAAGGAAGGAAAAATATTTTATGTGGTTTAACTGAAGTGTTTTCTGCTGAAGGATCCAACAAACTGTGACATAAAACCTAGATTACTGTATAAAGATGGCAATAAAGCTTTGGCTAAGGTTAATGGTTCCTGACATCTTGGCCCAACTTTACTTTACCAAAGTTTAGTTTTATCTCTGCTGCACCATTCACATAAAACAGGGTCGTTTTTAAAACTATCTTGTTGATATCCATGGCACAACAATATAAAATTCCCGCAAGCAGGCGTTTATGATTGTTGTAATCTGCCTTGTGCAGTTCCGGTCACACAGTCCTTTCAAAGTCACAAGGCTATTAAGGATGGAAGGACCTTTACTATATAACAATCTTATATTTCTTCTGAAGAGACTTTAATCAACTCAAGTTTCCACTTTGAAAAACTTCATAGATCCAAAGCGCTAGAAAAAGAGAATTCAGGTTGCAAAGGAACCTTTGGATTTTTGCATTGGCAATTACAAACATGAAGCATCCTGGATTCAACACACGTCTGGGGAAGTGAGAAGTATTCTCTAAGCAAGATTTCCTATACTTTCCACAATCCGGAAGTATAAATGAGAGTGAATGGTAATAAATCCCAACACCTACTATACAAAATTAATATTGCGTTAGGATATGTTCCAAAGGAGTGACACCGCCGACATCACCATTGAAGTCAAACGGCAATAAAAATAATTAGAAATGAAATTTACTATTTTGCTCTACACCTATGCTGGAACAGATTATGTTTTCGTATTTAGTATCCTATTAGCTTAGTATACACAGAGTAAATGTTTTGCAAATTCTTACTTCACAATATCAGTAACCATAATTTACGTAGCTGTTTAGATTTATCAATAGTTTGAGGTAGATGAGTCTCTTTTCTATAATATTAAAAACTAATTTATTTAGATTGTATTACATAAAGTATAATTGACAGGGTGTTATTGAACCTTCTCCGAAAATACTCACTTAAAAGTAGATAATGTCAAAATAAGTAATTCAGTTTTTATTTCCTGAACATAACGAGCGATCTTTGAAAGCTTGAATTTTATTATCCAGCAGTTAATAAAATAACTTGTCAAGGTTATTAAACGATGAAACATTGAAACTGCAATTTGTTACAGTTTTTCAGTTTACATACATAGTGAGTATGTTTCAATAACTATGGATATGCATCTTAATAGACTATAGTATTAAATTAACGATAATGTCAAAGAAGAGAAATGCTTTGTGTCACCCATTCCGCAAGATCTGTTTTTAAATATCTTATGCGGATGTCGTATGTACGTTATCATTATTGAGTTCATGGCTAGATTCTTGTATACTTGGGGTGTATTCTTTTATTTCTGACTGTACTTCCATAAACGTTTGTGGAGCATTACGTTACATCCTGTCACTCCCAAATTTAAGTTTACACATGTTCACATTTTGTAGATTTAAATACAACGTCCTTCCGCATACAAAGACGGCGTGCATGCGTATGCGTGAGCACGCGCGCGCGCGCGTGTCTGTATGCGTCTGTGTGTGTATAGTGTTTAACGCCTCCTCTTACTACATAACGCACAGCAGGTGGTGACGCTGATGATACATGAGATGAAGGTGCAACACGGGTGGAATGAGATGGCGGGGGAAACCGGAGATCCGAGAGAAAACCCGCCACAGCGCCATGTTGTCCACCACAAACCATTTTGCGGTCTCTTGGGATTGATTATCGGCCGTAAGTGAGAGCTGACCGCTCTAGCCACTCAGTTACGGGGCGGAATAAGGAATAGGGAGAACTTATCACACTCTCTTAATTATAATGTAATTATAAGTATACTATATAATGTAATAAAAGGTAAAGAAAGTGGTTATTTCTCATAGATATTAGCTATGATATAAATTTAAATATTTAATTTTCTGAAAGCCAAAGCTTTTGCACCCCTGTAATAGGAACAGGACTGTAGTATCGTTTACATGTCCCTTTTATTTAATTGCCGGTATCAAAGAGAGTTCCCCAATGGTATAAATACCTGCTTAATTCATTATGGGTAGTTATAGTTACTGAATCCATATATATTAAGGCAGAATATAATCAGAATTCCTCTCAACACCCGAGTTTTGGTCATGTTACCTGGAAGCACTAAACAAAGATAACGAAGGTGTGTACTACCGCTGGTTTTGTTAATTGATATGGGGAAGTCTTACACAGAAATTATGGCAGGTGTTGCCTCCGAGTTCGACTTGCCTTAGGTCACTTCAATTGCTTTCATTCTGTAAAAGAGGTTTACTGGAACTCTCTCACTTGATCATACAACAAATACATGGGTTTAAAAGTTTGACATCTTCATACCTTACACTAAATACTTTACGTTTAGTATCTGATTTTTTCCTTTCAATAAAATTAAAAATACGTTGTGCATATTGACAACATTCCTCTAGTTCTGAACTAGACATCTCTGTAGCTAAACTATTAGACTCTGCTCTCGAAAAAAAAAAAAACAACAATATTGCACTATAATCAAGCAGACTCACAGAAGAGCACTTCATCTTACCACAGCCTGCTTGTTTTACCCTTACATTGCAGTTTGCTCATGTACAGCCTGCACTCTCTAATCATATTAATTTTAAGGAACGGAAATGGCAGCGATGGGCTGCTGTAAGGCTGTTTTAGATTAATGAACGGAAGGTAGCAGTACTAATCGCAACATATTAAAGAATTTGTTCTGTATCAACAATGATGACAGAATGAAAACTCTTGCATTCAATATGGGTGGTAATTTCAGTTTTAAATTTTACTGGAGTTTGTAAATATTTACCGGACCGTGTTCGGTGCTTTCCGGCTGAAAAAGGCCCTGGTCATATCTACTCTACAAGTTTGACAGATATAAGGGCTTCTTGTTATTCAGAGAATATCATCTCAACAAAATTTTATTTGACTCGCTGCAACGAAGAGAGAATTAATGCTATAAATACAGGAAGAAGTCGTAACATAGTATAAATAAGGATGGAAACTAAATATTTGGTTTATAGGTGACACTCTTTAGGTGTTTCTAGTTTCCATAAATAAAGTATTCCTTTGCGGTTACGTACGAGATGCGGTAATGATGGACAACCGTTGATACCACAGTTAAATCGCTTCCTTCTTTAAGTTTTATACAGTCATTTAAAGAAGTCTATTACTTCTCGTCATTTAAAAACATTTATATCCGACGGCGACAAATGAGACTTAAATCTAACTTGCAAATTAATATTTCCGAAATGGTAAATCGTAAGAAAATATTATTTGACACAAGCTGATGAATTTTTGAGCTCTACATTTTTTACTCAACATCAGTTATAAAATTCGCACAAACACACAGACATACAATTCCACGCATACTTCTGCACATGATAGGTAGTGAATAATCCTGGTTAAAAGAGGTGCTCATCTTCTAACCAAGAATCGCACCAGCGAACTCTGTATCTGGATGCTAGCATATTAACCACATCACAGAGGAAGTCATATGCATCTTTCCTGATCGTGAATGCATTAAGTATTTTCTTGCAAATTATTTCAAGTTAACGGATAGCACATTACAGGCATTGTTGTTTTTTAGATTTCATATAAGATGGTAAAAGGACATAATGAACGTTTCCATGAACTCAAGTAAAGAACCAGGATAGTTTAAAATGTTCTGGTGCTGGCCAATTTAATCTGCAATACTGGAAAACTTTAATATAAATTGTGGTCCTGGTCCTGGTGCAACTAGCTAATAAGAAAGTCTTTCTATCCTTATCCATACAAAACTTTGTCATGGGAAAACATTTGATGTCCACCATACCTAACAATTATCATATTTCTGATTTTGCTCTTCAAAGAGCTGAGAAATAACCTGAAGCATGATCTTCCTTTTCGTGTGTGACGTAATACCGATTTAAATATATGTTCATTAGATTACAAAGGAGGAATAATTTGACATAAGGTATTCTACAAATTTCACTGAATCAGTGATGGAAATAAGCAAATACACAAGCTAACAAGCAAGCGGTCGTTCAGGTAGATAAAGCAGGAAAAGTAGCTAGAGCAAGCATTTTGTTGGCTGACCACAGTAACACTTGCCAGTACAAATATTATATTATTTAACGGTGTGACGGAATTTCATCTCGGAATTCCTTTATATGCAAGTAAATATACTGACATGGGCTTTTACTTTGAACCACAGTTAGAACCCATCAATGGATCAGCGCCTAATCAAATTGTGTACCCAGAATGACCGTAGTGTCGTGTATTGTAAGCTGATTGTTGCACACATTAAAAACTATTTTTCAGCTTTTTAAAGGCTATGCCACTCCTTTGCTTAATTACACCTCTCTGACCAGCTAAGCAGTCACACATTTTCGTAACATAAGCTATAATGATTAAAATGATCGTCAATTTATTCAGCAACCAAAGCGTAACCTGCTGCTTGATTTGTCTTGTTCAAGCAATTGAGATTTTCGTGATAGGCTCCAGTTAAAAACCTATACTCCTTTCTTTACCTATATCAAGACCTACATTAACGTTTTATATACTCTGTAAATAATACACAGGAAGTCTTTGGCTTAAGTTATGTACAAACATTTAGAATAAGATATTTTTGTAGCGACCTGTACGTAAAATAATATTTAAGTGTTAGTTGATTACCTATGTACATAGGAAAGGGGTTGTAATTGACTGAGACTTATATGCTGTGATTGTAACAAATTTTATGACATTCTACCACATTATTCTAGATGACTCTAATGCAGCTATGACATTAAAGATCAGTGTAAATCGTAATCATCTTTTTATGAAGCAGTTTACTGATGTGATTCATTGAGAATTTCTTTGCGTCATCATTTTTAATCAATGCATAAAATAAATAGCTTTGTCATTCCACATACAGATTTCGCGCGCAGTAAACCCTCACAAGATCCATATAAATCTAAACCATTTCAATAGGCCATAACGTTTGAACTAATAATGGGACATAAGTGCAACTTTGAAAGAATAAAATAGATGATTGGAAGATTACATTAAACTAGTTACATCTCAGAATAAATGTTGGAAGTTTCCTCCACCAGCATCTATAACGTTTGCATTCGCCAATTTTACTTATTTCATTTTGAATGGATTCCTTGAGAACCTCAACTGACCATGACCTATTCTTCTACACTCTATTTTTAGATCGCACCACAATAAGAAATCCGGTGAAGTTATGTCTGGAGTTCTAGGATCCACAGACCCTTTGAGATTATTCGATTATCAAAGAAACTGGTTACAAGTTCCATGGTGTCATAAGACACGTTGGCACGTTGCTCCAACTTGCTGGAAATGATCTTCTCTCAATTCGATATCATCCAGCTGCTCCACAATGTCTTGAAGATATCCATATAAACTTCATTATCTACAGTCCTATCAAAGAAAATGGGACGAACGATCCATAGATGATGGTGAAGGATACTTCCAACACTTTCTCTGAGCTGTAAATACCGTAATGTAATCTCCAAATTGTGTATTATATGCTCACAATGTTGCACGTGTGACCTATTATTGGTTCAGGACCTGAAATGGTTCAGGTTTATATGGATCGCTTTGTACTACAAAATATCGTAGTTGTTTGAAAGGACATACTTTAAATTGTATTTGCTGGATCTCATCGTTGAAATCATTGTCAACATATATCAGAAGATTCTAAAAGGAATTGCCAACCGAGTCATCACAAATTATTTCATGTGGTATTCTATTAGCGAGAATAATTAAGCAGGACTATTGGGGGAATGACCAGTGATTCTATAAATGTTTTATCCGTATGTGTTCTAAAGAATGACTAGGTGACAATTGACTGCGTACAAGCAATACCAGTTTAAAATGGCTGACCCGCTTACTACATGCATCAACCACAACACCACTGTGACTGACATTTTCTCAGCAGTGACGGTACGATATCATATTTATTGAAATCAACCGACAAATTATTTATCCCATGCAACAAGCGAAGAGTGGAGTCGAATGTTCAAATACGGCAGAGGCTTCCCGTTCAGATACTGCACACCGCGTTGCGAATCGTTTTTTATGTGATACATGGAATAACAAGCATAGAAGAAATGGTAATTCATAAATTTGTGGATCATGAGAATGACACCAGTATGTTCAACATCTGAAAGACAAGGCAAGGGTCGTTCCTTTCTCTTATATAGTTAGTGGTGAATGCGGTAGTAGAGCAAGCCATAGCTATTTTGTCTCCAATCACTGTGATACAGATTATACACACAGTATTAGAATAACAATTAAAATTAATTCAATCATGCATATATCTTGAAATATAAGGTGCCTGCATTTTATTACATCTCAGACCTTAGGCAAGACTCGGTTATCAAAACACCTCATACGTCTGCAGTTGGATAACTGGAGAATCCTGTACCAGCAATTCCCAAAGTGAAGTGGGAAGATTTTGGAAAACCTGAATTTTAACTTTTAAGAAGACTGAGGGCACAGAAGGTCAAAATATTAATTTACAAATTATTTGAGATGTAATGCTCAAAATATGCCGATGACCACATTATACTAGAAAACAAATATCCACAATTTAGGACAGTGTATCCATTTGTTTACTATTTTATATTTTTGATTGAGATAGCGATATCAAATTAAAGTTCTGCGACCGTTGAAGTTGTTTATTGCTTATATAACACCGGAGTTTATGAGTAATAGATGTGTTGTAGTTACTTGCAAGGAGCGGACTGCAGAAAGCCATAAATAACACGGAACAGAGTTTCTTGAATATAAGCCCAGGGCTTTACTCAAAGAAAGCGCCACAGGTGTTTGAGGGAACTTTAGTGTTTATACTCGGAGATCCCCACAGCTATCTCCAAATAGAAATTGCTCTTATTCCCTATACTACCTACAATATCTCCAACGACAGGCGACATAATTCTCTTAGTTATCCTACCGTCAAACCTGCAAGCTTTTAATGCACTGAACTCCAGAATATTGCATATGCAGAAAGTCCTTAGCTAATATTAAGGAATAACAGTGAATACAGCATTTAATTTCCTGATATATCATTGAAATAAAAAGAAAGCCGGAGGGAAAGTTAAAACGGGAATTTATGCTTATTTCTGTGTTTATGTGAACCAGAATGTGAAAATTAAACCGAAACAAGCTCTATAGAGCAAAAACCTGGTACCGGCTCAAGACCTAGCAACCGAATGCTGCATCATCTATTTCTGCCTACAACGGGCGCCATCATTAGGGTTCAGAACATCGGGATGGAACGTGGTGAACACCTCCAGCTCTTGCGAATAAGATCTTTGCATCTTGAAACCACTGCTCCCTGCCCACTCAAGTAAGTCCTTTATTGGCCCCTAGAGGCCTCATGAGGTTGAGTGCACACCTGAACAGGTTTTCCCACAGGAGGATACCTTTCTCCAGTGCCAAGATCAACCCACGATGCTAAGGAGACAACTCAGGAGGATTCCAAAAGTATTTCCCTTAGATAATCACAAAATTATACTAAATTTTAGCAGGAAAAAGAAAGGGCATCTTATTTTGAATACGATCCTAAGCATGGATCTTTTGAACGACTTTATATGCTAATGAAAAGTAAAGAACCTCTTATTTCCATGACTATCTCTTCCTTTCTCCAGATCCTCCCATACCAATAAGTAGGAAAACTGTTACTATTTATTCAACCTAAGTGCCCAACAATTCTCAGGAACATGTCTATAACAAAATCGTATTACCCGTCTCCTAAGTTCAATATACCTTCGCGCAGTACCAGAAAGAAATCCCGCCTTGGACTTATCTTTGTAAATATGCTGAACGCTAGCTGTTGAAATAAAACTTAAAGGTTATGACCTCCTGTGCTCGGAGCAGTGCTTAATCGTGCGGCGATGCAGTTGTGGCGGGTTCAGTACACGTTTGTGACTCTGTGTTGTCTGATTCTCAAAACAAAGTACTATCTTCTCATATTTAAATTGCAAATGAGCCAAGCATTTTACTTTCTTTACGAACGTTTATTGGTAGGTAGGGGAGATGGTACATTGCTCCAAAAAGAAAAATTCAATGTGCCGATTTCACCTTAAATATAATCTTGACATTCTGCGAACAAAAGCACTAAGCAAGCCGCGTAATGCCTGTAAATAGCGTAAATCAAAACGAAAAGTGGTTAACTGCTGTGTTATTCCGAAAGTGCAAGACAAAGATTCTAAAGAAATTGTACCCCTCCTAACTATCCACAGTATGAAATAATCATTTCTCTCACACTAGCCCTGTGTAGGTTAAGGTTTGCATAAAAAGAGCCAGACTGAAAAATCCAATGCCACAGCCGGGATTTGAAACACGGATCTCCCGATCTCCGTCCGGTTGCTCTAAACCAATGAGCTACTATGGCCAACGTGCCCATGTGATATTAAATTCATTAGTAGCTCAGTAGTTTAGAGCAATCGGACGGAGATCGGGAGATCCGTTGTTCAAATCCCGGCTATGTCATTGCATTTTTCAGCCTGCTCTACTCATCCTATCCAAAGTTTTCCCAAAATCCAGAGAATGATTAATAATGTTGATTAAAATAACGCTTTATGAAAAACGAAATTCATAACTTAAATTTTCTGAAGACTTATTCCTCCTGAAGTTCTTGGAATAACTGAATAGTAAGACTCGAAACAGTCTTATTACACAAAAGTGGAGCTTAGGTTTAAACACACAACTTATAGACCTTTAGTTCACTAAACAATTTCACAATGCCAATATTTATCGTTATGTTTTGAATGCTAAAATATTTATACCTTTGTTAAACGGAAACAATTTGTCAGTGTGATCTCTTCTACATATCTACAGTAACAGGAAGCTACGCAAAAATTAGATACCTAAATTTCACAGGAAATTCAAGATTTGAGTCTCCCTGAAACAATATAACGAAAAAAGATCTATGTTCTTTTGTTTAGGAGTCTGTCGACACCGAACGAATATATAGAAATAGTTACTCAACTTCTATATGATATATATATGTCCTTTACCGCCAATATAACCGTATTAAATGAATGCTCCAGAATGTGTGAATTAGGCAGTTACAGGAACAACGCTGCATCCCTCACCCTATCGAACTTTCCAGGTAGGTGACACAACGTGTCGCGCGCTGTAGTTGTTTGTAAACATACCAGCGTATTCCACGGTAGCTTGCTACTATTAAAAATTCCTTCGACTTATGAAACTGCAATAATGAGGCTATTCCTTAGTTATTTGTTTATGTGTGTTTGACGTGTTCCACCATTCCATTATAGCAGTCAATGACGACAAATAAGCTGGTGGATATGTGGAACTTACACCTTTTAGGGAGAAGTTAATGTTAATGAGGTTGAGGATGGGAGCATTAAATGATAAATGGAACAGAGAACAATATCAGAGAATTGTGGATAAATTTAATCAAAA
>CM060952.1:56933110-56998110 GCA_030765055.1 Mantis religiosa | reverse complement strand
TTAACTTCACGAAAGCTGACGCTTCCATCACCTTCACAACTTAGATGCAATTGAATTGAACGATTTAAATGATCTCAGTAGCAGTAAAAAGCCTTTGTATTGTCCAGCCAACGTGGTTTCTACTCACTTCCTGGTATCCAGTCATTTCTTAGTATTTTCACTCCTACAATATCTGTAATTCTTAAATAAGAGAGGAGGGGAACCAACGTAAACACTAACGTCTGCCTCAGACCTGTAACTGACGCATCTAGGACTGTCCTCATCATGGCTTACGATGTGGTATGCGGTTAAATTCTATTCATTTAACCAGACAGATATTAATTACAGTTCAAAGTTAGGAAATGATTATTATGTGCCGTACTTACAGTTTTTACGTAAAATAATCCACCGTTGAGCTGGAAAAAGGTATATTAGAATATGCTGGCTTGCATGAGTTAATTTACGAAATGTTGTGCGCAAAGGCTGTATCAAGTAATGGATGGGTGAATTATAGCAGAGTTCAGTTAGGCGCTCTAAGTAAACAGAAGATATAATAATTGTGCAATAATTCCAAAGCGAATAGCATTTGCTTATGGTTTTAACGTTGCTATCTTACCTATAGCAGTGTTATAGGATGGTTATATTGGGTGAAGCCCAAAATTCACAATCAATATAAAACAGTTTAGCAAATGCTAAATAAGGCTTTAAAACGTTTAATCTGAAGTTGAGTATCTTTACTAAAGACTAGCTGACTCCCAAATTTGGTACCGCCAGTAAATTTTTTCTGATCTTACATACAAATGTATTATTTTATCTTGACAGGAATCCTGCGCGGTAGTGATGAGTAGCAACTGTGGTGGGGATAGTGCACATATCGCTACAATGCGTCACACGCGTAAGATTACGAGAGGGGAGGGCGGTGCATAAGGTGTCTAAAAGCAAATTTCATTCTCAAAATCAGTTTTGCAGCTCTTATAAACTGAGTTGTAATTCTTACTATGGTAGTACTCTCCTTCAACAGGCATGATAAACAACTGTCCGCCTTTCAATATCGCTGCAGAGTCCCTGTAACGTATTTCACTCCAGGCATAGTGTCCAGTATGAGCTGTATCTGTACTTACATTTCGTAAATACCTAAGCGTTTTTGCACATATGGTGCGATGTTCGATTAAAATTTGTCCGTCACGCTTAGTGTATTTTTTTTTTTTTCAAATAATCCTAGCTCCAAAAGAGCTCTTCTTAATGCTCAGACACTGCCTTGAAAGTCAGTAGAATTTTTAGCCTCATAAGCACTTTCTTCAAAGTTGGTCTTTGTTTTTCTGTGCTTTAAAAAGTATTCATAGTTCGACTAACTACTTCTGAATTAAAACATCCAAATTATATTTTGTGCATGTTCTTAATCTTTGTTAATTGGGCATACATAAGGACGTTGTTGCACTAGCACCAATGGCTTTTCTTTCCTTAATAACTCTCCTAAACTGCTTTCAGACACAACTGTTGCCTCAGATGCCCTTCCCCAGAATTTTATAGCTGACCCAAACCATTGTTCCTTTTTTATAAATCTATGGATATTGGTTATTACTTCTTGTGTTTTTAAATGTAGCACTTTATTTCCTAGTGTGCTGCTAGGAGGCGTCATTTATAAATACCCTCTGGGAACCAGGAGACAAGCACATGTTGAAACAAGCTGTAGTGTTACCGAGCAGCACTGCACGTGTTTAGTTGCTCGCAACTGGTACGCAACTGAACTGCCCTCCCCTCCAGTTGCAACCGTTCTGACGTGGACTCATCCAGATACCACTGCGCATCGCTCTGACTTTTCAAGATAAAAAATACATCTGTACTTATATATCAGATATAAAACAAATTCGGATTATTTATTTATTCCGCAATTGGAGGCGAAATTTAAATACATCATGCTACAATTAAGTTAATAAATTTGAAGCTTTCTGATAAACAATTTTTGTCCATTTTTGTGGTGACCAAATATTTAAAGGCTATGGTTTTCCAACACGCGAAAGTATAATTATCCATGAGAGAAACAGGGAAACTCCAAGTTGATTCCACTAACTTCCAAGGACTGCCCATGCAATTTATTTATGATCATCGCAAAGGCCAAACGCATGAGAAATTGTAGACGCTTAAAACCAAAAGGAAAATCAATTGGAATTATCTTAATTCGCGGATATCACCTCCTTTGTACTCATACTTGCCTCATTAGTTTTTCGCAATCTCGTTCCACTGCACAGTCGAGGTTGGTTAGTGTCATACGTCAGGATCACAACTGACCGCACCTTTAATTTTAAATTGTGAGCTGGAATGAATTTAAAAACTCTGTAGAGTAGCTGACTACGTCATCCTGGTTAAAAACTGTGTCAACTGATTTGTACGGAAACAACTCCCCCGGAAGAAAATTCTGTTTGGTCGCATTGAGATTCACATTTGTATGTTTGCCACCTATATTGTTCGTTCGCTCAGCCAATTATGATTAGTGTATTGTTGCGTTATGTTCGGAAGAACAGGTTGAAAATGGCCCTCTTTCGAGTCCGAGAAGTGAGAAACCTCTGGATGATGTCATTAACACGGTCAAGGTGTCAGTGGTGACTTTACCAATTCCAAAGTCTAACAGAAGCTTCGAAAGCACATTTCCAGTTTGTTGTTTTACTGCCGCCACAAATTTGAGGATTTTGGGGATTCGTTAGTTCGTCCGCAATAGTTGATCGGGGAATCATTGGAAGAATCTGACGAAAATCACCTGAGTAGATCAGGCACCACCAAAAATGTTATTGTTGCCACGAGTATCTTTCAAGGTTTTATACCTCTTGTGGGCCATCGTGCATTCGTCCCAAATGAATAATTTGCAAAACTTTAAAATTTTTGCCAATACGCAATTAATTAAGAAATTAATTTTGTGACTAATCTTCGAAAGGTGTATCATCATGCTACATAGAAAATTCAGTCTTGATGACAAATGATAAACGTTATTTAATAAATTATAAGTGAAATATCTTTGAAGACTGTAAGAACGAGTGGAATATCTTTGTACTTTGTAACGATTTTGTTCGTTGAAAATAAGATAAGTTGTGTGTATTCCATAAACGTTTGCGTGTGTACCTTCACATTTAGCTAATAACCCGGTCCATTATTATTTCTGGTTTTTTCCCTCACCTTTCAAATCTTCCTTGTACTTATACAAATATTTCAAAACCAAAATTAGGCAAATCGGTGCAGTCGCACTCGAGATTTTGCGAGACTAACAAACGTCAGAGTTCTAAGTTTAATTGGAAAGTACTTAAACATCAGTTTGAGCTTCCACAGAATTTCTATATAAGTTATTACTACAATTTATTCATTCTTATTAATATATTTACTCCTTATAGTAATTGATCTATCTCCTAAAGCTTTCTTGAACCATAGTACCGTGTTAACTGTGCGAAATTGTCCAAAATTCTAGCAGGGAATTTTGGTATAAATAAAGCAGTCATAAAGTGACGCTTAAGTAAAAGCACAACTAAAATAATAATATAACACTTCACTTGAGGTTTTGTATAGGTGCTCATACACGTTTACATCTAAGAAAGGGAAATCTAACTTCTTTTACAGCCGTAATAATCACAGTTTCACTAAGAACAAATAACGCGAATCTAAACGCACCGCTCAGTCATACAAATTCTGAGCTGTATGTGCAGGTCTTGTTATGGAAGGAATTTCTGCAATGCTTTTATGGGATGTGCGCGGTGCTCAAGGCATGTTCAAAATGCCGATTTCACACCTCACAATCCTTTATTGGATTACCCTATCGCTCAAAGCAACATGTCTCTCGCAAGGATTTGCATGGAATGTTTAAGTGTGTTTCAATAGGTTAGTTAAATTATAACACAAGTACGAGGATTCCCATCTATATTTTTGTATCCTGTAGCAGCCACTCCAGCTATGTAGGTGCTATAGAGAATTAAGTGTTGAAATTTTACCAAGCATTTACCAAATAAAATGCCGAAACTGAATGTTAAATGCAAATTCTGCATCTTCCAAGGATCAACAATGGAGTTTTAAATAATGTCGACCCATAAAAATACGCTTCGAATAGAACATGGTTTAGTATTTCTTCATGGATAAAAATGGCTTTGACGAATTTGATTGAAATTCAGGGTTACCCAAGATAACTGAAATTATATGTCGTTTTGTGAAATTTGCTTGCTTTTTAAAGATATATTATTATTTTAGTCGCTAGAGAGGAACAACAAACAAAGGCGAATAATACCTCGGTACACCACCCCAAGAGAACTTAGGGTTGTTGAATATTATTTTCACTCATGGAGCTGTTTAATTGCATGATGGTGGATGCTGAAGAATTTCTTACCTATGTTGTCGATCTTTTAGAAGTCTAGTAGTTTCCCCGACAGCTCTGGATCTGCAAATCACCTCAGTAGCTCTGGAGCGATGAGATCTTCCCTCGGGCGTAGTGTCGCCGCAGAGGAATTATTTGTTCTACTGATCAATAATTAATAACTCATACTTATATTCCAAAGTATAATATTTAATTCTGCATAAACATTTCTTCATGTGCTTTCTCACAATTTTAAATGCTATAAAAATCTAGTCTTTTTTTTCTAACGGCGAATGATCCAACGATTAACTATTTCTGAAGAGCGCACACGCTACTCATGCATCTTTGATGTATGACACAAATGCATTCACATAGGAAATTTTCTGCAAAGTTGCAGAGCATCACAAAATACGTTGCCTCGACTATGATCTTATGCAGAAGAAAAATATTTTAGATATTTATTAACTTCCTCTCATACGAGTTTGCCATGGTTATCTACCTTACATTATTTCTGTATTTTATTACAAATTTCAATCTCTTTGTATACTCTTCTTAACAAAACATTAAGTATCTGCTACGCTCCTACGATATTGGAGAAAAATATTAGGTTGGCACTGAAAACAGTATCGGAGGTTATGTGGTGTTTCATAACTCATAATAATTTACAAAATATTTCAACAATGGGTAAAAATGTTTGGAATGAAAGGTTCTAGTGTTAATCACAACTGCAGGAATATGCCCGACCACAGACCACAAGAACAAGTAGCATAGTGGACCCTTATTGAATTAAATCTTAACCTCTCCAAAGAAAAGTTAATTAAAATAACTTAATGCTACATAATATTAGGGCACACTCGTACAAAATTTAAGTTTTGCATGAGTTTAGTGAGCATTACATTAAAGCATGCCTGTTTCATTACCAACTGTTCTCTTTCATTTTATGAACATGCTGCCTATATCTACAATATGTGGGTATCTGCCGAATGTGATATTTTAAGTAGCCACCTGAATAAACATAACTGACAATGGAAATTAATCGAATAATGGTTTAAATATGAAGCTCGGGACTTAAGCATTTACAGCATGGCAAGTCACTACAAACGGTGCGTATCTCATTATATATTTAGCGCCACTAGTAGTTTACCGGGAAAGTACCAGTCAGTAGGAGAATTCAATGTCATGCTGGAATGTTGGTAGTTCAGTGGTTAACAGAAGCCAGATGGAGAGCGGAAAATCTATGATTTAAATTGCGGCTAAAGACCTGGAGTTTTCAGTGGGACTCTACTTATCCATAACAGTTAATACCTTCTTAGGAATTAACTAGAAAGATATAAACAGAGATGATCAAGTTCTCAAACAGCATCAAGGCTGCCTTGTTTAACCTCAGCACTATTAGTCCATACATTGTTGAAGTTTAATATGCATACAGGATAAATATAAATTCAAACCTGTATGCACATATTTCTTTATATGGAGGGTCGGTAACCTTTTTTAATTGAATAATTTTGACCTGGAGCAAAATGTTTGCGACGATATGGGGCAACAGGAACTATTGGCCAAGGGAATTGAACTCTAATGCAATAACAGTTACCTGGTCAAATTATTAATAGGTGATCGGACCTTGCATATCCTACACGTGGTTCTGATCAACCTTCATGGGATGTATTTCTGTGAGAGATGGAGACAGACCTGTCCCACATATTCAATACGCTCTACATGAGAACTTCGAAACAGTTCTGCACAAGAGAAGAATGTGATGGTTGGTTACCAGGGAGGTACAGAACTTGGCAGAAGTCATAGGCCATTCACAGAAAAAAATGTAGAATACTCAAAAATGAATTTTGGCCATTAACGACGTTGTCAATTGCCAGGAACATATCAGCGCCACCGGCGCACTGGAATTTTGTCAGCAGGAGCTTTATTGTGTGACAGTAAATCCAATGAGGCTGTCTTTTTTTTTTTTTTTTTTTTAAGCGCATTACAAATCTTCCTGCAGAATACTTAGATGTACTATGGTTTTCATATTTTGTGGAACAAAAGTTTCGTTATCTGTTTTTTGGGTTATCTTATATTATATGTTCAATAATATATATCAAAGGTAATATATGTCAATGAAGTCCTTTTTATTTGAAATTAATTTTTTACAATGTTGTACATTCTGTAAACTATAAGAAGTAGGCTAACCAATCTTACTGCACATACATTTCACATGTAACATTCATATGTCTTTCTCCAACTATTGATAACACTATTACTAATTATCATTGATTAATCACCTTAAATCTTTATAGAAACAGTTTTATTTAATTTCCTTGCAAAATGAAGATAGGAGAACAAAGCAACCTTGAGCGAGTCAAATTTGTTTAAATCTAGTCATTATGTGATGTTTCTGACATTAGTTTTCCTTTCATGACGAGCAGAAACAGAAAACAATGTTGCACTCTCGTTATTTCCACGTCTCACTCTTACAAATAATTTTTCTTCTCCTTACTTCATATTAATGGGACAGATATTTTTGAAATGATTTCGTTGCATACATCCTTGTAAGTACAGTGAATAGGGAAATATAGTAGACTTACTGAGTAGACCAATGTTTCAAGAGATGGTCACTATATGATGACTTTGGAATACTATTCTCTTTGAATAACAAGGGAATGTAAACGAATGATTCCCTATTTGAAAAGAGTGTAAAGGTACTGTGAAATTCAAATAAATAATAGGCGATATCTCTGAAAGAAATAGTCCCACAAAAGTTTAAAATGTGGAGGGAGGAGTTGAATCAATTTATTGTGGAGAGGGAACTCCAGTTATCTTTAACAACTTTATTCCTTTCAGGTCTAAAATAACCATAGAACAACAAACTGTCACAGTAACTGAACTGAAATGAAGTCTGGAGGCAGTATAAAGAAACACAGTACTTCCCGTTTCCAGTCATAGATGGGGCGACAGCGTCCAATACGATACCTCGACATCCTGCCCACATTGGTCTATTTCTAGGGGGATGCCAGCTTTACAGGTCGGCTGGAGGATGAGCGTCCACACCTTGGCATCTTGCCCTGGTGTCACTTCCGTAATGCAAGCCTGTCGGCACACGTGACTTGAACACACATCGTCCTGCAGAAGTACGCATTCTGTTGTATGGAATCCGGCATTCTGCTGGGTACTGCACCTCGTGATAACTCTTCAGGCCGAGGAGGTATTCCCTCGAATATCACCTCCTGCACTCATCATGCAGTTCTCCCTTAGTCTTCATTCCGCCCGCAATGATGGTTGGCTATGGTTCCGTGTAGTTATACGTCCTCCATTTAAAAATGACTTATTGTCAGCAAGTCTTGGAGAATAGGCCCGGAGTTAATAGCGACCTCAATTTCCTCCAACATGGCAGCTGAAGACTCTTGATCTACGCAAGACTTGTCAAGGAATTTCCTCAACCACCGCTTGATATTGCCCACCATGCACTCTCACCAGCCTCCCCACCAAGCCACCCTAGGAGCGATAAACTTTCAAGAATCCCATTGTAGGTGAAGTGCTGACTCGTCTACTGATCGGTGAGGATCTGGCTGATCTCTATGTGCTCTCTGCCCAGAATGACAAGCTAGAGGAATGGGCTGACTCATCTACGGGTCGGTGAGGATGTGGGTGATCTCTATGTGCTGTCTGCCCAGGATAAGAAGACAAGCTAGAGGGATGTGCTGACTCGTTTACGGGTCGGTGAGGATCTGGCTGATCTCTATGTGCTCTCTGCCCAGGATGACAAGCTAGAGGAATGGGCTGACTCATCTACGGGTCGGTGAGGATGTGGGTGATCTCTATGTGCTGTCTGCCCAGGATAAGAAGACAAGCTAGAGGAATGTGCTCACTCGTTTACGGGTCGGTGAGGATGTGGGTGATCTCTATGTGCTCTCTGCCTAGGATGAAAAGCTAGAGGAATGGGCTGACTCATCTACGGGTCGGTGAGGATGTGGGTGATCTCTATGTGCTGTCTGCCCAGAATGACAAGCTAGAGGAATGGGCTGACTCATCTACGGGTCGGTGGGGATGTGGGTGATCTCTATGTGCTGTCTGCCCAGAATGACAAGCTAGAGGAATGGGCTGACTCATCTACGGGTCGGTGAGGATGTGGGTGATCTCTATGTGCTGTCTGCCCAGAATGACAAGCTAGAGGAATGTGCTGACTCATTTACGGGTCGGTGAGGATGTGGGTGATATCTATGTGCTCGCTGCCCAGAATGACAAGCTAGAGGAATGGGCTGACTCATCTACGGGTCGGTGAGGATGTGGGTGATCTCTATGTGCTGTCTGCCCAGGATAAGAAGACAAGCTAGAGGAATGTGCTGACTCGTTTAGGGGTCGGTGAGGATCTGGCTGAACTCTATGTTCTGTCTGCCCAGGATAAGAAGACAAGCAAGAGGAATGGGTTGACTCATCTACGGGTCAGTGAGGATCTGGCTGATCTCTATGTGCTCTCTGCCCAGGATAAGAAGGCAAGCTAGAGGAATGTGCTTTCGCTGTCCGTACGGTATTTATGCTCGCCTTCCGAGTGTGACAATAATGTTTAAAATACACAAGGGTTGTCACATAACTCACCCTTGCATAGTACCTATCACTGCAGTTACAACGAGCATTAGATCTGGCAACATGGGTGACTCATATGCACTCTCATACACTTATTTCTTAATAAACCGATCCACTAACGAAACAGATTAACACTTCAAACCTCTCTCACCTTCATTCATGTCTTGCCTTCTTGTACTGGGCAGTCTGTATGGTATGCCTTAATAAAATTTGCATTTTTTACAAGTTGTGATAAAATCATTCACAAGTAATCGATATTGATATTGAGTTATGCTGTTCAGCCAGATACACACAATAAGGACTCCCTTATCTGCAGAAAGATTTTGCCATGAATGTTTGTTGTTGTAATTATAAAACATTTTACTCTACTTATTGCACGTGCATAGAAGAATAGGAAAAGCTCAATACGCATCCGTTTTTGGAAATGACACAACGTCTTTAAAATATAAAACAATGGCAACGTATTCCGAACATTTTTAATTCCACAGAAATGGATGTATTTGATCTAAATTGTTTATATTAACAATATAAATACTCCCTTATAAAGTTACATCTCTTAAGATTTCCCAGTTATGCGAAAGTCAGTTAGAATGAATAGAAAAAGCTTGTTACTTAACCATAGATATGTGCATAGATCTACATGCTTACGCACGCACGTGCGCTCATACAATTTTCTGAAAGTGCCTTTTGGGTTCCGTGGGTGCCAAAATATGGAGCTGTGTACAACACTTTCCCTGCTTATTACACGTAGTAGATAAACCTCAATGTTTCGTCTTCAAAATTACACTTGATTTGAATATAAACTAACTTCATTATTGATTTGATCTTCTCTTTTCTCGTTTTCTAAGTGTTGTTAACATTAAATTACTTCTTAATTGCAAAATCCATAGAGAGGGAGAGTGAGAGAGAGAGTTGCGAATTTTGAAGATATCATATATGAGTGAACTCTTTCTGAAGATTCCTTTACCAATCCTTCTATGCTTCCTTGTATCTATAACGAAATATCTAACGAGGTAATGACTACAGTGGATCGTTTAGGTAATATGTTTAATAGTAAGTAAATGAAGAAATAAAATTATATAAAATTAGGTTAATGTACTATGTAAAAACAAATGAAAATGTTTAAAAACAAATTCTGCAAGAATATTCCAAAAAATAAGAACGTGTATCTTTCAAAGTAGTTCTGTACTAGGCAAAAACACAAATTCATACTTAAAAACCGAAATATTTTAACGCATAGAACATATAGCACGTAAGTTTTACAATATTTTCATAAAAATAAATAATAATTAATGAACTATTTGGTGTAGCAACAAAAAAATGCATGCAAGTTTAAAATGATGTTCTAATTATGCGGCTAAATTTCCATAATGATATGTTTATTATTATTATAGAATTTATAATTATCAGTGTAGCTTTGCCTTAATATAATCTAAAACCGGAAATAACTATCCGAATTATATTAATTTATCTTCTCTTTAAGTTGTTTAATAGTAAAAATAGCATCAATACATGACCTGCCCTTTCTAAAGCCGTTCTGTTCTCCTAATCGGTTCACTTTCAAAATTTCACTTTCAGGATTTTCTGGTTGTGAGTCAGGATGCTTTGAACTAGAGGACTGGCTAAACACTAAACATGTTTTCACCTTTGCATTTTGTAAGTACCTGCGTAAGTAATTGTATAGGATAAAGGTAGGCAATCTAGGACACATGTGTTAGTAGCTGGTTCGCAAACTTGTTTTCGATTATGTATATCTAAAATATGTAAAAGTTTTGACGTGATATGCCATTTCAAGTATTATTTTCAGAATCTATAAGTGAAAGTGGATTAAACACACGTATTATCTTTGCGAAAGTACATTTCAGTTTGGATATTGTATTCATATGACTATTTCAGTGTGTTTTTGAATGGGAATTATGCAGACTGTGACGGTTATTATATTAAAATTCTACTCTCCAAATTTCCAAATGAAAATAATGCGTTAGTTATCTTAATCTTATGAACTAAAAGTGCCAATACAGAAACTCCAGAAGGGTTCATTAAACACACAAATAGAAGGAGCCGTTAAAACGCAACGGTGTGAACAGGGCTTGTAGATTGCTTTCCCGAGGTTCATCAGTGACACTATGAACTGCTAGCATTATCCATCATCTCCTGTAGACTTAAAAGGAGCAGCAATCAGAGGGAACGATGGATAGGGGAGAGTTATGCAGACACCGGGAAAAATTACGTTAATGGATTTGTGACAAATAGCCATGGTAGAAGAGATGTGCCTGTGTATAAATGTATATGCGAAAGTGGGAGACAGGGGTGCAAAGATAAAGCTTGGAGCGGAAGTATAAAGACCGAGAAAAATAGGGGAGGATGTACACGGAAACTGTCGGGGGTTAGGCGTACCAACATCTCTACTAGGAAATGTTATCCTTATATTAAAAGAAGCTGCTTAAAGATGAAGTGCTCAAATGTCCAGAAAACTAATTTTACGTAGTAAAACAGTTGCTGACGATAGGATATCGAAATATACAAGCTCTAAGCAACCAGCATATTGTATGAAGGAAGAAATCTTAGCATTGTTTACAAATATATTTTAATTATGTATCTACTGCATGGGACCAACCTCTGTGTGGTTGGAAGGAATTGAATCAAGTTTACGTCGAGTAAAGAGCGCTATTAGGTAGGAGAGGGGAGGGGAATGATAGCCGCCAGATACAGAGCGGCATTTCAGTGTTTTCAATGAATGCATGAAACCGAGCAGTGCAAATAAATGTCAAAACCATATTAACTCTCTGTCTCAGCATGTAGTTTCACACTATTTAAGAATGACATTGTTACTATAGTGTATATTTATATTGCATATTTAACTTAATTCAAAGCGCCTAATATTAACAAAAAGTAAGAAGGAAATAATCATTTCTTCCACAGTAGCCGTGTGTAGCCTAAGGTTTCGATTAGTAGGGATAGACTGAAAAATTCAATGCCATAGCCGGAATTTGAATCATAGATCTCCAGCTGTCCGTGTGGTTGCTCTAAACCACTGAGCTACTATGGCGACTTACTATGTTGTAAGCACTTCTGTGTTTCATAGTTAGAGAATTTAATTTTAGAATTTAATGTCATGTCGGCATGTTGGCCATTGTAGCTCAGTGGCTTAGAGCAACCGCACGGAGAGCAATAGATCCAGGGTTCAAATTCAGGCTATGGCATTGAATTTTTCAGTCTGGTTCTACTAATCCAAACCTCAGCCTACACAGGGCTAATGTGGAAGAAATGCTTATTTCCAACAATTTACCTATAACATACATAGGGGTTTAACTTTGGAGCCTGGGACTTAAGTACTTACCACATAGTAAGTCGCCACAAAAATTGCATATCTCATAGCATATGAGAATCCGTAGTGGTCTACCAGGAAACATACGAGTCAGTTGGAGAATTGGATGTCATGTCACTTGTCGTCAGTGGTTTAGAGCAACCGCACTGAGAGCGGGAGATTCGTGGTTCAAATCCTGGCTATGGCATTGACTTCTCAGTGTGGCTCTACTTATGCAAAGAGTAAGAAGAATCATAGACCTTCATAGCCTTGATATTCACATTCACATCGGAATGATAATGCTAGTTAAAATATCTTTATTGTTGTCACTGTCACTATAACTATCTTTGGTGTCAGTTTGCTTATAGATAATGATATAATCTTTAACACCCGACGCAATTCCCTAGATTTTTTTGTTTAACCTCAATTTTCAGCTTCTTACTTTTTTCTTGGGCGATGGACTTTGAGAAGAGGAATACATCTCATTTCCTCATTCCTTCTTTAGAATTAATGCCACGTGTTTGCAAGAAATTCACTATCTTTCTTGGTAGAATATTTTGGAGATATCTTCAGATAAGGTTCAAGGTCTAAATGTATATCTGAACAACGTGGGATGTGTGAAAGTACTTTACTTTGGTAGTTCATTTGGTCACAGCAATCCTCACTGGTATTTCCTACCTTATAGAACAGTTTCGCTAAATTCGCAAATCTCTTCTTCCCTCCATCATGCAATGTTAACGCCAGAGGATCTACTCCCATTAGTCCTGGACCCGTAGGACCAAGGACCCGGGCCTCCTTCGACCAGGGAGTTACCGAGCCGTCCCAAAAGGGCGCCCGGCGCCTCCGTGGGACTTTCCATAGGGCAAGACCTAGAGACTAACAAGCCCCCCATCTGGTCCTGTGGACTCAAGACGAGATAGAAGTGGATACACCACTTACGCGAGCCAACTCCAAAATGGGAGGGCTACCGATATGACCTCGGTGCGGCCGCCTGGTGATCTAGCACACCTTCTTCTAGCTATGCTGGCTAGTACGCGGGAATATTAATGGCTTCCTTCAACCCCGTCCGGTGACGTACCCAATCTCCCACGGGTATCGGGAACCACTGCCACCTCTAGTCCAACCCAATCCGAACAACTCCCTATCAGGGAAGGGTTCGAATGTTCGGCTCGAGGTTCCTCTAGTAACTTCAGAGGTATCATGAGTGCTAGGAGCCCGTAGCACCCGCACCATGGCAGCTGAAGGGGACAGATCCCCTCTCGTACGGGATCCCTCCAGCATGTATCGAAAAAATATGAACCGATTGCCTGCATTAACTTTCAACAGCTTCAAAAACCTAAACTGTCAGGACCACTTCAGGGGTTAGTGTCCAACCAAGTTTTATCTAAATAAATAAGTTTCTACTTGATTTCTGGAAAACTTCAACATCTACAAATACTCATGCCACTGTAGAATTTCAGGTTCCTGAATTAAAATCTTCCGGTTACTTCCCTTGATACCAACAGCTCTTAAAACTCTTATCAAAGATTTTGTGACCCAAGGAAAATATATTCTTTGCTTAATCGGATGGAGATTCTTTGCTTTCGGAATTACTTCCTGTACTTTGTAGAATTCCTCAGCAACTTTTCGGATAACAAGCACTAGTCAGATTCACACACAAACACTTTTCGATTCTCTTTAGGCGTGTTTCTTTTTCTCTTGGTGTGAAAAATACAAAAGAACCTCCAAATTGCTGAAACCTCCAAGTTTACACTTCCTTCTGATCTTCAGACTGCAATTTTCTGATTTTCCAAAATAGTTTGTTACCAGTGCCTGTAACGTGGGTGGTAGTTTGTATGGCTTACGAGGAAACATTTTTTTGTTAAGTAACTATGCATAAGCTATGCAATCACGGACATACACTAATGCACTTGTTTTCTGGAGCGCAATTGAATTTATCCCATAAAGCAAATTTATAGTTCGAAGGTAAAAAAATGTCCGCTATCCTTATTCGCATCTGCAGTAACCAGATAAAACTTTAGGTTTTCAGAATGTGGTGTCTTTAAACGCTGTAGAAGGTGCATCAAAGCGTACTCAAACTATATAATTAGAAATCCAGCATCTTAATAAAATTTTCACCTGAAAGCAACGGCAGCTAATTTTAAAGAATGTTATACGATGGGGGACCCAAAAGAAACCGGACTCTGAGGGCGCTGCCACTCTTAGACGTGGTGCAGAGTTCTCACGCAAGATGTGTTAGTGGAGACCTCATGAAACAGCTGTGCAGACGGCGCCTGTGTAGAGCTGAACGTGCAAGTGTGGTATTGTTTTACTCTGACTGTTGGCGGGTTACCTCTGCGAAGTCGTTATGGCCACCTTAAAAGAACAAAGAGTGTGTGTGAAATATTTTGTTTCCTGCTTAAAAAATCTGCAACGGAGACACTCCAAATGCTTCAGGAAGCTTTTCAGGAGAACGCTATGAGCCGCACACAGGTTTTCGAGTGGTTTGGGCGCTTTAAACGTGTTGAGATGTGTGTTGAAGAACAAGCTCGTTCTGGACGAACTTCAACATCGCGAAATGAGGAGACAATTGAAAAGGTCCGCCAAGAGATCAATGAGGATCGTCGCCAAACGATAGACCAAATTTCAGCAGTGACAGGAATCAGTTGGAGCTCGTGCCATCGAATTTTGAGGGAAGATTTGCATGTGAGACGTGTTGCTGCTAAATTTGTTCCACGCCTTCTCACACAGCAACACGAAATCATCCGCATGAATGTTTTTGAGGACTTGAAAACAGAGATTGTACGTGATCCAAACCTCTTGAACAAAATCATTACAGGGGATGGTAGTTGGTGCTACGGTTATGACCCAGAAACCAAGCAAGCATCAAGTCAGTGGAGGACTCCCAACTCTCCCAGACCCAAAAATACAAAGCAAGTGAGTTCAAATATGAAGACGTTGATCACTTTCTCTTTTGAAATTCGTGGGTTTGTACATCGGGAATTCGTACCCCCTGGCCAGACTGTTAATCAGCACTTTTACTTGGATGTTTTAAGCCGTCTGCGAGAGGATGTGAGGAGGAAACGCCCGGAATTTTGGCGATTGGGTGACTGGTTTCTGCATCACGACAACGCTCCAGCACACATGAGTGATCCACTATTTGGTATCTCATAGGTGGTCTGTCGTTACCTACACTACGTATTCGCCGGACCTAGCCCCGTGCGACCTTTCTTATTTCCGCGACTGAAAAGACGCTAAAAGGGGAGCGTTATGACGATGTGGAGGCGGTGAAAACAGCTTCGCAAAGAGCACTGGACGATATCAAACTTGAAGAGTCCCAAACATGCTTCCAACAGTGAGAAAAGAGACATGACAAGTGCATCGCATGTAATGGAGAGTATTGTGAAGGGAACTGAAGTAATTTTGTAAAAAGGTAAATCAATAAAGTTTTTATGACAACAATCCGGTTTCTTTTTGGTCCCCCCTCGTATATGCAAAAGCATCAGGTCAGAAAATAACACCTCCCGTAGGTAATAAAAGATATCTGATTCTTTTTTCTGATCATTTATAAAGTCGTTAATGGAGCTTATCTTACTAGAGTTGTGGCCTTCTTCACGCTTAGAGGAATCAAGGAGGAACAAGAAGCCTTTGTTTTATGTACATATAAATCCATGATTTGTTTTATAGCGAAGGGAGATGACCATTTTTACCTATAGATGTTCATAGTTAGCAATGATTTGATGGAACTAGCATAGGCATAGAGTGACACGCAGCACAAGTCTTGATAGAACTTACAAAGTGACAGTCGATAAAATGAAGGTCACGAAGTACCTTAGAAACGTTAAGAAATATAGTGTACCCAGACTTTTCTTCTATAGCAGGAATCAAATACGGAGTGATGATTAAAACCCAAAGTCGTAGTAAAATGTACAGCTATACTTACAATTATAGGAAATGCAAGGTTACAAAATATTAGCCAACAAATAAAAGTCAACCACAAAAATAGCCAACAGGCTAGCTGTAGCAGTTGGTTTAGACACTTTAATGTTAAGAATAGTGTCACGAAGCCGCCATCTGCGATCGCGAGGCTTGTTTACACAAAAAGCCGGCAAATAAACAGACGGTTAGTGTATCACAGAGATAAAGGACTTGCCGGCCCAGATAGGGTTTTACGCTACTGAAGGGTGATAGAATATTTGGATTACGTCATTATTTGCCTTGGTTATTCTAGAAACATCTAGTCATTACATAACAGTCTCGCATTATAAATGAGATATATAAGAGATTGTGACACCCCAGCGGACAGTTGTGAAACAAGAGTGAGTCGTAAGTTGTAAAACAGCGAGAGGTAAGCAGAGAACAGCTGAGTGTGTTGTGACGAGAGCTGTTTGTTATTGTCATCGACTTGGAAGATTGTGTGATATATTTGTGACGTAACGTTGTTACGTGAGAATTGAACTGTACTGTGAGTGTATTTCTACGCAAATGAAGAACATTTAGAATTTCGGCAAACTGGACTTTTAATTCTACCAACCCACAAAGTTACAATAGTCAAAGAGATTAGTATTTGTATTAAAATAAAGAAATAATATAAAGTAGGTAATGGTGTAACCACGACAACGTATTATGATAAGAAGTTGTCAAATATCTTATAAGATTTTGTTCTTTTGCTTATGAAAGTCCTAGGGGTGCGACGTGTAATAATTGCCTCTCCGAGTATGTGCAGAAACAAAGATATATAAGTAGCGTGTGCGCAAGAAAAGAGTGAGTGAGTGAGTGAGTGAGTGTATGGTGTTTAAGGGCCCGTCGACAACAAGGTCATTTGGGCCCCGCAAGAAAAGAAATAAAGCAATTTTATTCATGAAAGACCATCTACGGGTTATATAATTTTACATTTAATAACTACTATATTTATAGACCGACATGTTAGAGACGGTCAATAAATCAAATTAAAACTTGTTCTCTTTTTAAAATCTTCGTTACATCTACCGCTGTTTGTAAAAAGACTGCATTAGTAATATTTAGAATTGTATCAAAAAATTTTAAAATGTTTATGAGGAATTAAATTTCCATCTTTGAACAAGAAAAGGATTATTTGTTCTGTGGCAGTACTTTCTCTCGCCTCACGACTGCACGTACCTGGTTTCGACGTCGGGACTCCTTCCTCGGTCTCCACGTCGTCGTCTGCTGCCTGCTTCACGCTTGCCGATGGCTGCTGTCTCCTGCATGGACAATTTCTTGGGTTCTCAGGGTGTTAAAGTTGAGACAGTTAGGTTAGGTGCAGAGAATCTACTCCCACCCAAATGACCTTGATGTCGACGGGCCCTAAAACCACCACACACTCTACTCCCATTAGTCCTAGACCTGTAGGACCAAGGACCCGGGCCTCCTTCTACCCGGGAACAATGGATAATCCGGGGCTCCTTCCATAGGGCAATACCTGGAGTCTAAAAAGCCCCCTCCTCTGAGCACAACGTCAAGACGGGATGGAAGTGGATACGCCACTTACGCGCGTCAACCCCGCAGGGAAGACTACCGATAACCTCGGTGGGGCCGAATGGTAATCTAGCACACCTTCTACTTGCTCTGCCGCCTAGTACCCGGGACCTTTTAGGTAACCCTCTACCCCCTCCGGGCAGCCGTAGCTTGGCCGGAAGTACCCATTTACCCGCGGGTGTCGGGAACACACTGCCCCCTCGAGTCCAACCCAATCCGAACAACTCCCTTACGGGAGGGACTCGGCATGTTCGGCCCAAGGTTATTCTAGTAACGTCAGAGATACCACGAGTGCTAAGGGTCCGCAGCGCCCGCACCTCGGCAGCTGAAGGGGACGGATCCCCTTCCCTACGGGAGTTAGGTTTGAGACAACACAAACATCCGATAATCTCTGAATTGCTTTAAATTGTCCTTACACATGTGGGCACCTTCAAATAACTGCACTTTTGGTGGACATTTTATAATACATTTTACTGGACGCGTCACATCCTCGGACACACCAGACGGATGTATACAATACACTTGCCTGCAATGTGGCAGTGAGGGCTGAATGGGGGTTTCTACCCTCTTATATACACAGCACGGCGTCACAAGGAAAAAAACTGACAGGATATTGACCTGTGTTACAGCAAAATAGCTAGCATTCCACTCTATTGTCTAACATCCGCCCTTTCTAGACTTTCGCTCAGGAGTGCAGTGTTTCTCAAGTATTTCTTCCCAGGTTCATGTTACAAATTTTACATAAAATATATACAATTTCACTTTCACAAGCGTAGCCAGTTAAAGTTTTCAAATATATATATATATATATAATTATTAAACATATTACATAATTAAGTCAATAACTGATCCAAGGACCAAAGTACTGGTTTCAGTTCCTTCTTTAAAAGTTTTAATCTAAATTTATCAGCCCCGTTACCGCGACCCTGGGAAAGAAAAAGAGGTCATTACTCAAGAATTACAGTTGCGCCTAATTATCCAGAGTTGCAGAAGAAACTTCTATATTCCAAAGGCGAGAAATTAATCTGCATCCACCTTCATTCCAAATAAATCTTCTTCAAGATGCTGCCACAACGTGGTGTATCATCGTAGCATCTTCAAACATCGCATGTGTATAAAATAATGCTTTAAAGCTCATGAACATCACTGCTCACGAACATATTTGGACTTGCTCACTTTCTTCTTGGGAGACAAGCTGGGTGAAAAGACGATTAGATATCGACGTTTTGGAAGTGTGCATCGCTCCCATCATTAGGATATTTATTAAATGTTATAACCACAAATGAAAAACTGGATATAGCACAAATATAAAAAAAAAGACGAAACACTGTCAAAATTCGCATTACTGAACAAAAGACTGTTTTCAGTAAATTAAATGACAGGTCAGCAGATGGCGTGAGTATACAAATTGTGTCAAAGAAACGTAACTACTTAACCAGATTATCAAGTTGTGTTGATCTTTGCTTCTTAAATTGACCGATTGCTATTTTAAGGCTGGTTTCCAAAAGGAGCTGAACTGAAATCCAGCATCACGATTAAGTGTGCTCCTTTAATAGTTAAGTAGTTACATTTCTTTGACGCAATTAATTTTCTATACTTACGCCACCTCATGACCTGGCATTTAATTTACGGAAAACATTCTTTTGTTCATTAAAGCGAATTTTGATAGTGTTTTGTTTTTGTTTATATTTGTGTTATATCCAGTGTTTCATTTGTGGTTATAACATTTAATAAATATCCTGACGATGGGAGCGATGCACACTCCCGAAACGTCGATATCTAATCGTCTTTTGACCTGGCTTGTTGCCCAAGAAGAAAGTGAGAATATTCGTCGCCAGGAAAGCTTCAGGTCTTATATTTGGACTTAAATGCTTGAGTGATTCTTTATAAAAGCAGATCACTCACGCATGAGTATAATCAAAACTTTATTAAAAATCAGTAAATAATTACCATGTCTAGTAAAGATGGCATCGAAATTTCGTTACGGGGCAAGTATTATAGTGAACGGTTCTTAATCTAAGCTCAAAATAAACGCTATTAAAGCATATTTGTATTAGACAAAAAAATGCGCTGCATCTAAAGGGTTTATCAGCGAGAACTGCAATCATACCTACAGTGTCAATACACCTATACAAATTAGAAGTGTTGAATTACACATCAAAGTACTATATGTACCAAATAGACACCATGCATACAAATCATTTTCCCAATCAAAATTTAACTGATGTCTCAGTAACGCTCCTGTGGTCTACCCAGTCCATCCCGCTTGTTCGCAGATTCTGCCAATTAATCCAAAAGGATCCTCAACTAATACGCTTATTTCTTCCAATAGACAGTAAGAACACGCCACCCAAGTCTCCCAACTCTTAAGGTCATATAGCCTTTTGACAATTATATGTCAAAAGTTTCCGTTCTCCTAGATTGCAATAGTATTTTTCTATTGTTGCGGTTTATACCTTCAAGTAAACTACATTCAACTCATTTCACTGGTAAAAGTTTCCTATGTGACTGACCTAAGTAATATTAAAGGGACTCATAAACGAACAATGAATTATATTGTAATAGATGTAAAATTAAAAGTGTACTTGCCATTTCTCCTATACAAAAGAAACTAATTACGACTTATACTCAAGGAAAGGCTGCACCAGAAAACATAAATTGATTCTCCAGAGGAAGAGCGAAGAAACATTTACGCGTGTTTTGAAACTGAACGATAGCCACGACAGCATAATCTTGCCTTCTCCAGCAAGAACATATCAATGGGATTATTATTTCAGGTGGCCCAACTGTCCCACCTTTCACATAAGCATACCAGGGTTATTCGTAAAGTAAGGCCCTATTCGCCATAGCTAATCGAATTTCGCGTGAAAATTGAAAGGTGCATGTGGACCAACTCCCGGCATGCCTTGCGCGTAAACGATACCATTCGCATTGGTAGTGGTGCAGTGTGCTGTTAACAGTGACAGAAGTGTTTCAAACAATCGGGCGGCCCGCCGGCTGTGAAATATGATCTGTGATTCGGTTTTTGACGTCAAAGAACATTTCAGCAGCGGACATTCATCGACAGATCAATGAAGTGTACGGCCCCAATGTTTGAGTCCAGAGGGTCTACTCCCATCAATCCTGGACACGTAGGACCAAGACCCGGGTCTCTTAAAACCAGGGAGTTATCCGAGCTGTCCCAAAGGGCGCTCGGGCTTTCCATAGGGCAAGACCTGGATGACAAGCAAGGACCCCCCCATCTGGTCCAAGGACACAAGACGGGATGGAAGTGGATACGCCACTTACGCGCACCATAGGTGAAGGCTACCGATATGACCTCGGTGGGGCTGCCTGGCAATCTAGCTCACCATCTACTAGCTTTGCAGGCTAGTACCCGGGAGAATTAATGGCTTCCCTCAACCCCGTCCGAAGACGTAACCGATTCCCACGGGTATCGGGAACACACTGCCCCCTCGAGACCAACCTAATCCGAACATCTCCCAGAGGGAGAGGCTCAGATGTTTGGGCCGAGATTCCTCTAGTATCGTCAGAGGTATACACGATAATGGCAGAAAAGCACGAAAGTGGGTTCTAGCTTTTGAAAGCAGACCCAACAATATCTATAATGAACCGCGATAAGGACGGCCATCAGTGATCACAGATGATTTTATTAATGCCCTGGATGAAAAATCCGTGGAAACTGGCGATTCACAATTTTCACTTTAGCAATGGAATTTCCGGATGTGGGTAGAACAACTCTATACAAAATTGTTTCTGAAAATTTTCAATTTCGCAAATTGTGTTCACGTTGGGTTCCAAGACTGCTTATTGAGGAACACAAAATGACAAGAATGGCTTGTGCACTGAACTTTTTTAGCTGATATGAGAAAGGAGATCAACTATTAAACACATTGTCACGAGACGTGGGTTTCTCGCATGACTCCTGAGTCAAAACGTCAATCGATGGAATGGCGGCACACATCACCAGTCAAGGTCAAGCAGACAATCTCAACACGGGAAGTGATTGCATCCGTGTTTTGGAATAGACATGGAGTGCTGCTAGTCGAGTTTACAGAACGAGGGACAACCATCAATGCAGACGCTTACTGCGCTACTCTAGCCTCCAAAGTGCAATACAGGATAAGCGACTAGGTCCTCTGACATCTGGAATGTTGTTGGCATGACTGCCAGGCCACATTCTGCCAGCCAAATCCAAGATATCATTAGCTCTTTTGAATGGAAGCAGATTGACCACCCACCTTGCGCCGAGCGATTTTCACTTCTTCCGCTACCTGAAGGAGTTCCTCGGTGGCAGGTGCTTCCGCACAGATGACGAGGTGAAAGAAACAGTGAAACTGGCCGTATCAGACAAAACTACCGACAGGAGCGAAACTCTATGTAGACGGGGCATTCACCTTCTGGTAGGCTCGGGAACCCAACCCTGTATTCTTTTGTTCAGGTTTGCCCGAGGCTAGGGATGGCGACGACTTGACGGGGTCCACTTCCGCTCAAAATCTTTAGAAATGAAAACAGACGTGACCTTCACAATGAAGACCCAGATATAAACATACGCTTATCGTCCTTGCCGTAGCATAAGTAATCAGTACGATGAACCAACCCACGCAAATTTCATATGACCTATCAGAAAGAAGTTATTAGTCACATGACCATTGAAAATTTCCAAAATCAGAGTAAGTGGGGGAAAATACTAACATGGCTGAAGTGGGCCGTTTTCGTGAAGAATCACTCGTCGTCAGACCGGCACGCGTCATACGAGTGTGATGGACATGGAGCGCTTCCGGACTTAAAGGCATACAAGACAACGAGACGCTAAACGACGTAGCCAGCTACATATTACGGATGACGCAGACTGTGGCGAGCACGCAACACATAAAGGACCAATAAATCTACATCTATACAAGACAAGGTGTTTCTGTTCACTCCGACCATAGTCAGGACTTGCGTTACCCACCCCTGAAATCCCAGATAAGAGTCATGCTGATCTATACTGAGTGAAATACCTTTTCCTACAAATACCCTCAGTCCTTTATGACAAACCGCCATCCAGCTACTTATGAGGTGTTGAGTGAACGAGGGACCACTCAATCAGGTTCAAACGGGCTGAACTGCCTCAACATTTGAACACTGGTTATCCTCACAGGCGGCAGAGTGTAGAACGTCGGTACACTGAAGCTTGTAGAAAGTTATGACAAATGTGTAAACCAATATGGCAACTATTTAGAAAAATAAAGGAAGATGTAAGGAATCCAAAGAAGAAAAATATTTGCAAATATCTATTGGTTTAATTTATAAAATATAACATAACTTAGTTTATGAATAACCCTCGTATATCCCTTCGAGCGTTAGAGTTGCCTAACGAAACGGAGCAGCTCCAGTTAAACACACGGAAGTAGCGACAATGGATTTGGTTCAACTCCGAACAAGGGATGGTTCACAGGATTGAACTAACATGAGTTTGCCGCGCAACCACTGCCCGTGTTTAATTGGAACTTCCTCGTTGCGTTGTGCAATTGTTTTAAGGCAACAAGAGATGAAAAGGACAAGGCAGTTGAGCCATCAGGTATTATTTGAATGAAGCGTTGTCTTAACGTATTGCATTACGAGGGGATACAGGATTGACTCTTTTTTGGCAGTTCAGGCATGTTTTGGGCGTGGTTTTCAGCCTTCTGTATATTATTGTATAGCTGTAAAACTGCGTATTGACTTTGTTTCTAGGTTAATAGAAATCAGAAATAAGAGCGAGCTTCTAAATTAATAATATTTCGTATATATTTTCAAATAAGAGAAACATCTGGGAAAGTTCACGTGAATTACGTTTAGAAGGTATTTTATCAGTATCTTCATAAGCTAAGCCTAACATTGATTTGCTTAAATACTTTTATTTATATTAGGAGAGAAATGTCATTGTAAGCATTGAACGTAGTTGATCTCATAATATGAGTTTCGGGAAACACAGTAAACCTTCGGATCGTTAGTCCTTTCTATCTTCATATTCTTTTGCTGTTGACAAGTTACTCTTTCTCACTGTAATTCCCTACTCTCCGTCTTTCTCTATAACACACACACACACACACACACACACACACACACACACACACACACACACACACACACACACATACACATACACACACAGAGGATAATGAGAGTACCCGCGGCGGTGCTCCCTATATATCTGCTTCTCCGGCAGTCTATCGTTGTATAATTTCCCTGCTCTTAATTTGTCAGCTCATTTATCACCTAGGTATCTCCCAAAGTGCACACCATAATGGTCGATAACCGAATGGACCTTCTCACCTCATACGTCAGATAAATTCCCTGGTTCTCCACTTCAGTTGTCATTTCTGGACACGGAACACGTATTGACGTTTTAGACCAACAGAAACGTCGTCGCTTATTTCAGCTATCCAGTGGTGAAGTTCTTTATATAATATGGGAATATAGCCAACTTGAAATGGGGTTTTCATAAGATTTTGTTTTTCGTTCTTTAAAATACAGATGCTAGCTTACTCGACATTGCAATGCTAGCAAGATTAGTTTAACCTCCCTGTTGTTTATGCATTATCCTACAGTGATGTAGATTTTTCATACTACATTCTGCTTTTTATAGATTGTAATTGTAATTTTTTACACTGTCAGATATTGCCAAAGTAGGATGAAAATATCTAGATATTCTAGAAAAAAGGTTATGAAACAATCGCAAGGGTTGTCTTGTTTAAATCTTTCAAATACTCTGTTCTGGAAATGCTGCATATTCTAGTGTCCTTTTTTGTGGAAGTATCAGTGGTGAATGTAGAGAAATTTTTTGTTAATAATATTGGGCTACCTTCTTTTTGGTACCATGATTATTTATATATAAAATCTGCAAAATATTCACATAACGCAAAAAACTTTACGCAATAAAACGAGTTTCCACACTACCAGCCCAACATTTTGATATATTTGGAAAGGACACACTGTTTGCGACTCTCGATCACTACTTCTACTACTGCAACTATCAGCGAAAGTAGCGTTATCTATTAATATCAAATATGGATTCACTTATTATTTTAGTTAATTGATGGAAATTAATCATTTCTTCACAGTAGCCTTATATAGGCTAAGGTTTTTGATGGATAGAGTCAACATGAATAATTCAATGCCATGGCCGGGATTTGAACCACGGATCTCCTGGTTTCCGTCCAGTCGCTCTAACACATTGAGCTACCATGACCAGCTTGCTGTCCTGACATTAAATTCCCCATTTGACTCATATATTTTCCCGGTAGGCCACTAGGGGCTCTCACATCCGAGATACACCGTTTGTGGCGACTTGCTATCGTAAGTACTTGAGTCCCAGGCTTCATCATTTAAACCTTAGCCTATATACGGCTAGTGTGGAGAAATGATTAATTTACATCAATTAACTAAAATAATAAGAGTTAAATAATGAAGCCTGAGACTCAGGTACTTTTTTGGCCTTCGGTAAAATCCCACATGGGATGGAAGGATGGGAGGAGTCTAGATCTGTAGATCACTTTCTTTAACAAATTGTAGAAGAGCTTGGTATACAGGTTTGTGGCATAACTGTAATATGGTGTTGACGCTAGCGGGAAAAGGAACAGACTGCTGAAGTAGGCGGCGGAGGAAGGAAGAACGGTGGGCTCGGTAGCGAGAGCAACTGAACAGGAGATGATTGAGGTCAGCGGTTTCGCCTGGGTCATCAGGACATACAGGGGAATCGATGAGACGTAGTCGGTGTAGATGCGCAGGGTAACATCCATGTCCAAGTCGCATTCTAATGATGGAGGTGAGATGTCGACGTGTAATCCTGAAGCTGGAGAACCAAGAGGTCGTGGATAGATGCGTCTGAACGGCGGCGTAGTGTTTGCCTTTGATGGACTGCGAACGAATCCAGGCGTCATTCCAGCGACAATAGGCGTCACGATGAAGGACCGAGAAGAAATCCGTGTAGGGCAGTTGGATGCCTTGGAAGGTGCCTTGGGTGAGTCCCTCTTTTGCCAGGCGATCGGCGACTTCATTGTATCGAATTCCGACATGCCCTCTGATCCAACGGAAGTGAATTTGATGTCCAGCTATAGTAGCGTTGTTCACCAACGTCAGTATCTCATAAAGATAACAGTGCACATCTCTCGTCCAGCGGGGAGATGAGAGTCTCTGCAGCACACTCTGCGTATAGGTTAAGATCAGCAGTTTGGGGAAGCCCTGAGAAATCCCATATTGCAAAGCGTCACGAATGGCCAGAACCTCCGCAGTGTAGCTGGAAGCCTCCATAGGTAGGCGGTATCGAGCCAGGGCATTAGTAGAAGGACAGACGTATGCATAACCTACTCCATCAGCAGATTTAGAACCATCGGTGTAAATCCTAGTGAAATCTGGCCATGTAACCTGCAAGAAATGAGAGATGGCGACGTTCACGTCAGGGCTCAGAATGATGTGATCAGGAAGATAATGCACCGAAACATTCAAGAAGCGTAAGTCATATGGATATTGAAACCCCGGAAGAGAGGGACTTCTCAAAATTAAGGGAAAAGCGTGGTATAGATACCGAAAACCCAGTAAGAGTAAGGGCAATCGTCGTACAGCTGGAAAATCCACGTTGAGATAATTAGCGACAAGATACTGCAACGTCCGCAATACTGGGTGGGCGTCGACGGAGAAAACTCGCAATAGAAAGCGCTGGGGTAAGAGCTGTCGACGGATCTCCAATGGTGGCTCTGAGGCCTCAACCAAAAGTGCATTCGTCGGTGTAGAAAGCATAGCACCCAGGCAAAATCTAAGAGCACGGTACTGAGCAATATCCAACTTGCGCAAGACCGATGTGGAAGCAGAGTCAAAGAAGATACAGCCATAGTCTAGAACCGACCGAATTAGGGAACGATATAGCAGAGTAATATGGAAGCGTCTCCGCCCCACCATGAATGAGCGATACTACGTAGAACATTAAGAGTTGCACCAATTTTGGAGATGAGATGCTGGATGTGACGACTCAATGAAAGGCGACTATCCAAATAGATACCCAAAAATTTTGCGGAAGATGCAAGGGTAAAAGTAAAAGGTCCCAAGCGGATAACGCCATCAGGAAATGTCGGTCGTTTCCTAGTAAACATTACGACTGTAGACTTGGAAGGTGAAAGATGTAATCCGTGTTCAGAGGCCCAGGTTGATAAATCGGTGGCTGCATCACTAAGCCACAGACGAGTAATCCAAAAACTAGAGGACCGAGCGTACAAACAGATATCATCGGCGTACTGGAGAACTCGAATGTGAGGACTAAATAGAGAGTCTAAATCCGACGTATAAAGTGCATAAAGAAGAGGACTCAAAATCGCTCTCTGGGGCAATCCTCGAACTACTATTCTAGGGCCGAAGAAGGAGTTATCAGGAGAACAGATATAGATGAAGCGATGTCGGAGAAGATTGTAAATGCCAGAGCAGTACCGAGGAGGAAGACCCAGTGCTTGCAGCTTCCCAAGCAAAACTGGCAGTAAAACACTGTCGTAAGCGCCGGAAATGTCCAAAAAGATGGCTGTCAGATATCCTTGTTCCAAATAGGTACGCTCTATGTCAGTAGTCAGGATGCTGAGACTATCCAAAGTACTCCGGGTTTTGCGGAAACCATATTGGGACATGGGTAATAATCTCCGGAATTCCAGCCACCATTCAGGTCGTTGTTTAAGCAAGCGTTCAAAGGTCTTGGCGATACAGGAAGACAAAGCGATCGGGCGATAAGAGGTACCAAAGCTGTGGTCTTTCCCCGGCTTCAAGATAGGTACAACGATCTGTGTAGTCCAACTCTCGGGGAAGACGCCGGAGGCCTAAAGGTCGTTGACCAGTTCCAAAAGGATCATCTTCGCACGAGGAGGAAGGTGGGTGAGCATGCTATAGGATATCTGATCATAAACCGGAGCTGAATTCGACGACGACTTCAGCACACTTTGGAGTAATTCAGACATGGAAAATGCTGACATCAAAGCGTGGTGTGAGTCCCCGGAAGAAGAGAGACCAGTAGGTGCTGGTGGTGATGTCACGGATGGCGGAGCAATGTGATCTGCAAACTGAGTGATCCAATCCCTCAGAGGGCGGGTAGGAACTGGCTTCTTCCTCAATTTGTTAATAAACCCCCAAATCTGAGAAAGTGGGGTAGTGTTAGAGATCTTGGAACAAAAGGTCTTCCAGCACTCCTTTTTGCACTGTCGTAAAAAACGTTTGGCTTCCGCTGCGGCCCGTTTATTGGCCAGAAAATTGTCCCATGTAGAGTTGCGCCGGTAGGTACTGAGCGCCAACGACTGCATTCTGCATTCCACCAAGGAGAGGGCACACCACGGAACGTAAGAACTGGTCTTTTCTCTGGGATGGAATGCAAAGCCACTCTATTGATACACTGTAGAAAGGTGTCGTAACGTTCCAATGGAGGACGATCATTGGGAATCTCAGAAACAGTGGCTTCGGGAATACGTTCGTACTTGACCCAATTGGCATGCCGTAAGTTCCATCTGGTCGAAGGCTGTTGGGCTACAGAAACGTGCGGAAGAATGGCCGCAATCTCCAGCGGGAAATTATCGGAGCCCATTGTAAATGGTAGAACCCTCCATTGGAGTTCAGAAGATAGGGAAGGGGAGCAGAGCGTCAAGTCAATCGCTGACGGTCGGTGTCCGGGCCGAGTGAGCAGGGTGGAAGAACCATCGTTGAGAAGAACCAAACCAGAGTCCTCGATGAAGTACAAAAGCGTTCTGCCAGCAGCGTCGATCAGGTCACAACCCCATGTGGCATTATGAGCATTAAAATCACCGCCGAGTAAAATGGGGGTTGGTAATTGGCGCAGGAAATGATACCATACTCGACTGGTGATGATCATTCTAGGGGAACAGTACAAAGAAACAACTGTGACCTCTCGTTGACAAAGCAGAGTCCTCACCGCCACGGCTTCAAAAGAATGTATTTTTGCTGTGGTCTATCTGAATGGTGTAATGTGGAATAGTAGAGTGCACCAGAATTGTAACTCCACCCCATCCGTCCGTCCTATCCTTGGAGTAGAGGCAGAAAGAAGGTATGCGAAGAGACGTATTTGGGGTCAACCAAGTTTCAGACAGCAGGGCGATGGAGACGTGGCGTACAAAGAGTTCTTGCACAAGAGAGTCATAATTTGCCCTTAGAGAACGACAATTCCATTGCAACAAAGTTGAAGCCATGCTGTAATATTGGGTTGTCATCGTTGGGTTATGAGCTTTGTAATAAGCTGGTAAGGAAGTCGCGGAGAAGTTCAAGTTGAACAGGGGCCGTAGAGGAAGGAGAAAAAGCAGATAATACAGGAACTATGAGCTGCAGTAGTTGCTCCACAAGCTGCAAACTAGTGGGAGCAGACGGCGATGAGGGACCCGCCCAAGATGGCGGATAAGGATTATGAGTTATTGGAGATACAGGTACTCGTTGTGGAATATACAGAGTGGAATGAACTGGGGGAAAATGCGGAACTAGGTCCGGGGCAGGTCGTGTTGACAAACGGGGCATCGAAACAGCAGGTGAAGTCGGAGTGGCGAGGGTAACGGCCGGTTGGACTCCTGGTGAAGGTGCTGGTCGGGGAGTGTGGGAAGGCGGAGGAAGAGTACTGGCTGACTTTGTAGGAGATATTCCTCCAGGGAGGGGAGGGAAAGACCGTGTATCTGTCATCGAGAGGGCTCCATCAATGGCCTGTGATTAAGTTGGACAAGATGGCTGAGGCTAGCAAGGGGCATCTACTCGAGAAGCTGCCACCCGTGCCTCCCGGTATTGACGGTATGCTGGGCATTTTCTGTCTGTTGCCAGGTGAGCTCCCTGACAGTGAATGCAGCAAGGACCTGCAGTAGAGCTGCAGTCTTCTAGGGAATGGGGTCCAGCACATTTACCCCAACTAGCCGCACTCCGACACTGATGCGAGCGATGGCCGAAGCGTAAACACTTAGTGCAGATGTAGACTGGAAGATCACGGGGTTCCACCGGGCATCGCGTTCCAAAGATGACTACATGAGTCGGCAACACTTGAGAGCGGAAGGTAATCTTACACAGGGGACAGGTACTGCAGGGTCGCTAGTGGGTTGAGAAAAACGCTGGACAGAAATAACAGGGTAGGCACTCTCTAGAAACTCAGCAATTTCTTCTTCTGAGAGACTGGTGTCCACGTTGCGAATAACACCCTGTTTGTGTATCAGAAAATTGGGAATGTAAACTTCCAAAGATGTTCCCGTAAATGCCGGTGATTCTACTTTAGTGTTAGCGGCCTCTGCCGATGCTGCCTCCATTTTCAGTCGGTTTTTTCCTGCTGAGGTAATATGCACAATTGCACGTCGGATTGTCGGGTTGTGACGAAATATCAGTTTACCCACACTCATGGGGTGTAGCTTACCCACATTCTTATCCAAACTGTCAATAAACACATAAAAAGGTCCGGGATCTGCGCTGCTATAAAGATTGGAATGGCTACGTGGTGTAGAGACGCCAGGTGTAGAAGGTGTTGTTGTAGGACGCGACGTGGAAGGAGGAGATAGTGTAGAAGGCCTCGTCGTCGAAGAATGAAGAGGGCCGACGTCCGAGGTGTCTACTGGCAAGTTCCCATTTGGTACACAATCACTCAAGTCAAAATCCATGGCGCAACGGATTCTCCTGAAGTCCGCTGCCGCTTAGAAGCACGTTCGTCATTTTCACTAGCAGCAGAAGTCGTAGGACTGAGTGAAGTTTGGACTGGTTCACAGTGAAGAGTCGGTAGAGATTGCTGCAGAGAAGTGGAAGCAGAAAGTTGTTCTTCTTGCTGGTAACATGTCTGCATTGCGGAGTAGATTAGCTGCCCCGTATCAGGGGGGTCAGCCATAGTACACTAAATATTAACACTTCACGAATAGAAAGTACGCACGTGAAAACACAAAGAAATTTGATGTAGAATTAGGCCGGCAATTTGCCCCGTTCTACTAACGCCGCCTCGCGCGCCGGAAAGGTAAGCAAGTCGTCACGGTGTTGCGATGTTACCTGCTCCGCTGTCAGACAGCAACTGTGACTCAGGTACTTACAATAGTAAGTCGCCACAAACGGTATATCTCGGATGTGAGAGCCCCTAGTGGCCTACCGGGAAAATATATGAGTCAAATGGAGAATTTAATGTCAGGACGACACGTAGCCCATGGTAGCTCAATGGGTTAGAGCGACTGGACGGAAACCAGGAGATCCGTGTTTCAAATCCCGGCCATGCATTGAATTTTTCATGTTCGACTCTATCCATGAATTCACTGCTTGCTAATGTTAGCAGCTTCCTGTCCGTATGAAATTATTTAGTGTGTCGTGCAAATGCACTTTAGTTCTACAGAAATACAAAGCAAATAAATTAATGGATTTTACAAGAGAGTTATCAGAATGTTTTGTCCAAAATTTCAGAGCCCAAAAGAATCGCTTCGTTACGTACACATGCAATACTTGATAAGTAAAAATTACATCATCAATCAAGGAACAAAATAATAGAAAATATACATTTTTTTCAAATTTTACCAAAACTGCAGGAATCTTACCGTAGTATGCAACTGCTGGTGTAATTTCTCAACAGCGTTCTTGAGTAGCTCGGTGCATATATAGGAATTTGCGAGAGAACGTAAGCTTTCACGGCCGGAGTCCATAATACAATTGGTTGTTTCCGGGCTGTTTTGCCGTGGTCTGTTGGAGTAAGAACCAAACGTTTCGTCCACAACTACGGCAGACATCATCAGTGGCGCGGTCGAAGCTTTCTTGCAGAGAGTTTGGCTGCGTCTGAAGCGTTCAGTTTTTTTTAATTAAACGAGGCTTTAGGAGAGAGTAAAGGGAGAGAAGTGGCGGGGTCCCGCGGAAGCACCCCCGTTAGTATCGGTGGTAAGAGCGCAGGTGCCTGAGGGGCACTTGCAGCTCAAAAAGAGTAGTGTCCGGGGGTCCAGCCATTACCGGAGAGGCCCTGGATGGATCGCCGGGGTTTCAAGGAGGGATTAAATGATTAGTATCGTTTATTCGTCTTAGGGTCACTGCGCACCAATGGTGCTTAATTTAGCGCCGGCTGTGGCGCGTCTGTCGCTCGGTGCACACAGTGGTTGTTAGGAGGTCAAAACGCGCGAATACTTCTCTGAAGGTGCCGGGGTGTGTAGGAGTAGCAGCGGTATGAAGTTCAAGGAGTTTGTGATTGAGTCGGTCTATGTGCGTCCTGGTCTGAGAGTGAGAGCGGCTGATGTGTTCCTGTAAGTCATTGAACTTCTGGTTGATGGCGTCCTGTATAGTGTCTTGTAGTTGCTTGGTCAGAAATGAAATGGTGTTAGTAAGCGTTCGAAAGGAGGAGATAGCTTGCTCTTGGTGTGTTGTGAGGTTGTCCGGCGTCTGCTGGTATGAAGTCACGAGTTTGTCGTCGAGGTCAGTTACTCTGGCATAAGTGGCGTCGTGTCTTGAGTTGCTGGCGGCGAGTGAATCCTCAAAGTGCCCCAGGCGAAGACCAATGTTCAGAACCTCAGAGTGGAGGTCCTGAACTTAGGCTGTAGGAGTCCCTTGGATGGCGGCGGCGCGTCCCTTTGCCATTTGCTCCTCGATAGAATGAAGCCGACTATTGACCTTCTGTACTTCATCCTTGAGGCAGTCCAGCGCTAGGCTCCAGTAGGCTGTAACGTTGGAGTGAGCCGTTGGAGGTGTGATGAGTTCGGAGTCCTGGCGTGGGCGAGCGGGGCACTGCGCCTGTCCTGTAAAGTGGCCGTAGCCATTGCAGGTGGCGCAGTACCGGTGGCGGCGTCGAAGATCGTGCTGCTGGCATTCCTCGGTGAGAGTCGCGGCACCACAGTAATGGCACCGGGGGGTTGCAGTGCAAGTGGCGGCTGCATGTCGGTACCTGCAGCATCGACGACAAGGTGCTGGGCGCTCGGAGCGGCTTTCCTCAATTTTGGGACACTGCCCTAACAAGGGCAGGCCCATCCTCAAGGCCGCGCACATGTGGGCTTCGTCTTAAAGCTGCAGGCGGATTAAGGATGTGGTGCGGCCTCTTAAAGTGATGCGGCTGGCCCTTAGGGCCGAAGGCCACTGTTGTTGGGCGGCGGCGAGAATGAACCTGCACGGCAGGTCACGAGGAACATCCGTTACGACTACGGACGCAATCCGAGGCGGCCGAGCGAGCTCGGCAGATGGCGGTGTTGTGGTTCTTGTAGCTGGGGCTGCTGAGGCGTAGGTTCCTGCTGAGGTGACCTCTGGGGTGGACGTTTGGGTGGCCCGCGATTTGCTGGAACTGTGTGGCGGTGTCGGCTGGCGATGAGAGACTGTGTCTGGTGATGTGTGAGGCCTCCTTGGGGAGGGACTGGCCCAGAGCCGCCCGGTAAGCCTGGCGGACGACTCCCCCTCGCCTGCCGGTTCCGGTAGTGAGGCTGGAGTGGACGCCCGAAGGCCGGCCGGAGAGGGCTGCGGCGGGAGCGGCTCTGCTGCCTGACGCTTCGCTGCAGCAGAGCTCTTCTTCGTCTTCTTCCCCATGATGCTGCGTCGACGGTTGCCCTAACTTGAGATGTGCTCATCTGCTTCCGAGATTGGCGACCGTATCTGAGAGGCCGGTCCGAGTGAGTCCGACTTGGGAAGAACGAGCCGAGCGGGAATGAGCCCCAGAAGGAAAAAATGTGGAACGCTTCACGATTTTGGGTGTCATCCTTGCGCAGGGGCCATGCTAATCTTCTCTGTATCGTTCCAATTTTAGTATATGTACCGCCGAAGCGAGTACGATGAGAGTGCCTGAGTCGCGCTATTTATAGTGGCAGCTGGGGAGCGGCGCCGGACCATTGCCGGACCACCCAGGCTCTGCCCCCCAACTACCAGTACAAATAGCGTGACTCAGGCACTGAACGCTTCAGACGCAGCCAAACTCTCTGCAAGAAAGCTTCAACTGCGCCACTGATGATGGCTGCCGTAGTTGTGGACGAAACGTTTGGTTCTTACTCCAACAGACCACGGCAAAACAGCCCGGAAACAACCAATTGTATTATAGGAATTTGCGCTTCAGATCTCTTAAATTACACATTCTTTGTATTCTTACGAAGTTCTATCGTATATATTTATTGACTCATCCTTATAAATATGAAAAAATGTTATGACGCTTTTCTTCCCAAGTCGAGTTGCCCACCAATATGAGCTTGTGACGGGAATCCCGAAATAGAAGCTTGAAATATTTTTTATGATTTCTTGCTATCTAGTGCCATAAAAATCACCTTTCTCTGCTAGAGTAACTTTGGGATTCCGGGGCACTATCCTAGAATTACCTTAAAAATTCATACATACAAATCATCTGACTAAAAAGTAAAAATCATCTGCTCATCTTCTGCCCTGGCATCTAGAGGATATACCAGAGCACAAGTGTCCGCAAATTTTGTTTATCTACTTCATTTAGATTACATAATGTGCGCAGATATAAACTAACCTATCCTATACCTACTCTAACCTACAGCTATTGGAAACCAGTAGCTTTACAAATTTTCTATTGCAATACACATTTCACTATAATTCCTACTGCAAGTCTGGGTCTAATATTCCATCCGACTCTCGATTGTTAGCATGATTCGATGTCCAAATCCACTCGACAGGAATTATGGTTAGTCACTTTCTCTGACGGGGGATTGGTCTTCGGCCCATGTCTTCAGTCCACATTAGACGAACTCCTCTATATCTTCCTCCGTTCTGGTGTTGGAACCGGTTCCCTTTCTCCATATTGATGTCCAATACTGAATTCTTCGACTTATCCTGTCCGGTGTTAATTGTTGTTGCAATGGATCCCCCACTTCTTGTTGTTCCTTTGCCACTTCTTGTGTTGTAGTTCTGGATTGTCTTTTCCTTAATCTTTCCGACCTTCTTAATGTTTTTTCCATTAAAAGTGATCCTGTTTGCCGTCGCTCTCTCCTTACCTCCCGCTCTTGTCGTTGTTGATTGTATTCTTCCATTAATTTCCCTGATATTTTTTTCTGCCATTTCTTCCAGTATTTTGTAGTCTTGCACGTTCCTGATGATGTTCCATACTTGCTCTCCTTGCAGTGACTTCCTTTGTTATTTTAAGATCTCCTCGTATTGTGCGCATTCAAACATGGCGGTTCAGGCGAATCTGTTCCTTCCCATATGTTGCATTTATCATCATCCTGACTCCCAATCTTTTTGAAATATGTTTTATACGACCCATGTCCAGTAAAATAGTGTATTCCTCCTCTTTTTAGTTTTATCTCTTTTAATTTCAATCTTTCTATGATATTAGGATATAATTCATGCGTTCTTCTTCCTTCTTGTATCCCATCCCACACTTGTTGCCATTCATCAAGTAGTTTCTGTGCTGTTTCTGATCTTGTGGCGCCTGGACACCCTATTATTTCTTCAACCTTCACGTGGTTTCCCTCCTTAAGCCAGAATATTGCTGCTCGTTATCTGATTATCAGCTCCAAGGGCCATATTGCCATCGCTACCTGTAGGGCCATTGTAGTTGTGGTTTTCGTTTCACCAATGCTCTTAAGTAGTCCTTGTCGTTGTACTCCTCTTATCCTTTTGACATCAACTGACTGTAGTACTGTTTACAATAGTCCTAATATAGCAAAACTAACCTTAAAGAATAATTGTAAGACAAAGAATCTACTGTATAAATATCTGCCATGTAACAAGTAATTATGCATATCACATTATCTACGCGGTGACATGACAGTCTCAGTAGTACTACCAAGTAATAGATAAGTTGATACGTATATGGATAGATCTAAGGTGAAATTAAACGAGCATACTAAAATGTAGGAAAGCTTTTGATAAATAAAGGAAGACAGAAAATTAAGCGTATTATTTCAGAAATGTGACAAGACCGGTATAAAATTTGCATTAAAAGAATTAGGTGTTTATGTCTGTAAGAGAATAAATGCTCTTTGCAAACGTCTCTATTGCCAGCGACATCCGCACAGTTAATGTTTCTCGTGTAAATAAAGTCGAGATAAGCAGCATGATACCGGAGAGTTATTTCCAAGGAAATGAACACTCAGGTAATGAAGTTGAAAGCTTAGAAGAGAGAATATCCGCCGCTACGATGTTTTTGTTTCCTAAAACAGAACGAAAACATTTCAGTGGTCTTATGGAAAGAGCACTCTTTCTTCATTATACAACGGGAAAACGAGAGCGTCGACAAGCAACACAAAAAAGGTCGGGAGTCAAGTAAAAAAGGCAGGGAACGAGGTGAGAATGGGTCTTTCTTTTTTTGTAAAGGGTTGGTGTTAGGTTGAAGGGGTGTAGGATGGAGGGGTCTTATTATGTTTTGCGCTCGCCACGCACAAGAATTGAACTGGGAACAAGGTAGCAGCGAGGTAGAGAGAGGGGGAAGAGAATGTGCAGAATTCAATTAAGGGGACACAAAGACTCCTCTCTCCACCCCTCACCTAAGGAACGCTGCTACTTACACCCTGGGAGCCTAAGATGCGCACCTGACAGTCTTCCGCTTTTTTGCTCCTTTTCTTCTTTGTAACAAGCTGGGTTCACAACACTACGCTATCTTAATCCCTGTAATAACTGCACAACTTGTGGTTTGTAAGTATATGCAGTGGTATTTTGTTGCTTACATCTATTATTAAAATGTAAGAACAGAAAACGTGCATTGTGTGAAGTATGATTTCTGTATTGAAAACAATGACATATAGTTGGGAAATATAAAGTAAAAAGAAATAAACATTTGGCATTGCAGTATTCCAAGAAAATAATATACGCAGCTTACCTTTTTAGCACGTTGGCAATTTTCAAGTTCTTTGTTGTCCTCCTGAACACGCTAATTAATACAGGTTAATTAATTTTTAGTAAATTACTTCATTATCGTGAACCAGCCTCGACCACATCAAAATCGCCTATCATTAATAAATATAAAGATAATTTCATGATAATAAAGAAAGACAAGAGCCTCCGACGTTTACCCTAGGGCTAGATCTTAGGTACTCACCGGTGAAGTTGTTTGTGTTTTATTCTTCCTATATTCCAAAACAGTTGAACATAGACAACATAGACAGTTGAACATAGACAACCATGGAAGCTAGCTCCGGCTTGTAAAACCGTGGTTGCTGGAGATACACGTTCCTGAAGTTTCATTTACAATTCCCGTGTTGCGGTTCAGATCCGTCGACGCTGCTATATTTATATGGCTTTCACTCTCCAGGAACTCTCTTCAGATGGAAGGTAACGCAGCCTTAGCCGAGGAAACTTTGATCACACCACTGAAGATGTCCAGCGTAGTTGTGGACGAAACGATCGAGGCGAATATCCTTAGATGCCTATATCTAACAGTGTAACACTACAAAATAAGGTTTCTGTTATTGCCAAACGTATTTTATCTTATTTGGTTGTTGTGTAGACGTTTCTGTCATTTCTCGGGTAGCTCTAAGCTCCATGGACCCCGGACTCATTTGAGCATCATTTCAACCAATTCATTCACCGTCCGAAATGACTTAACGTAAATTAAAAAAAGTCGGCCATTTACTTCACTTATTTACATTACTCATATTTTGTTATTATTATTATTATTATTATTATTATTATTATTATTATTATTATTATTATTATTATTATTATTATTATTATTATTATTATTATTATTATTATTATTATTATTATTATTATTATTATTATTATTATTATTATTATTATTATTATTATTATTATTATTATTATTATTATTATTATTATTATTATTATTATTATTATTATTATTATTATTATTATTATTATTATTATTATTATTATTATTATTATTATTATTATTATTATTATTATTATTATTATTATTATTATTATTATTATTATTATTATTATTATTATTATTATTATTATTATTATTATTATTATTATTATTATTATTATTATTATTATTATTATTATTATTATTATTATTATTATTATTATTATTATTATTATAATTATTATTATTATTATTATTATTATTATTATTATTATTATTATTATTATTATTATTATTATTATTATTATTATTATTATTATTATTATTATTATTATTATTATTATTATTATTATTATTATTATTATTATTATTATTATTATTATTATTATTATTATTATTATTATTATTATTATTATTATTATTATTATTATTATTATTATTATTATTATTATTATTATTATTATTATTATTATTATTATTATTATTATTATTATTATTGGTGTTGTTGTTGTTGTTGTTGTTATTGTTATTATTGTTATTATTATTGTTATTCTTATTCTTATTGTTATTGTTATTATTGTTATTATTATTGTTATTCTTATTCTTATTGTTATTGTTATTGTTGGTGTTGGTGTTGGTGTTATTATGATTAATGCCATCATTATCATTATCATTATTACTATTGTTATCGTTATCGTTATTGTTATCGTTATTGTTATTGTTATCGTTATTGTTAATAGTTGTCTGTTTTCATTGCTAACCACTGTCTCGTTTCAACTTATCTGCTTTCTGCTGCTCTCTATCTACAGATATAATAATATGTTAAAATTATGTATAAAACTGCTTTAACTTAGCAATTAACGTCATCGCGTACCGTTTACTTCCTCCCTCACGCACGCAGGCGCGCGCACATCATACATGCACATACACATACACCCACATATACACACATGATAAAAGTATGATTTAGAATGAAGCATTTTGAGAAATGTTTCTTACAAAATAAAGGGTTTCTTTTAAATGGAAGGGAAATAAGGCGACTATAGACTTTAAGTGATACTCAAATTTTCTAATAGCACCGCTGTTTCCATTGTGTTGCATTTAATACTCCATTCTTTTGTAATGCCAAGAAAGAAAGCAAGTAAATTATGGCTTTCTGTTTGTGAAAAGTATTGCACATTTTCCCAAATTACAAGGAATATCTGGAAACGATTCAACCGTAGAAATGCATCAGACGAAGTTTACGTTTTTTGTAATGGCAGCATGCCTTGGTCCATGGCCACGGAAAGCGGCCCGGGTTCGTTCCCACCCACGTGGTGGGTATTTTAATTCCCGGGTATAGAACCGATGCCCACTCAGCATCGTGAGGAAAGTGAGGAGCGTACGATAGGTAAGCGGCCCTGGTCCCGGAAACCAACATTCCGGATGGGGGATGCCGAGATAATGAACACATTTCCTGTCCGTATCAGTTGGACGATCGTCCAACTCTGCCGTGCGTAAGTGGGCGTGAGGTCGGCAGTCGGGTTGGTAGTCCTGGGCCCTCTAAGGGCTGTCGTGCCATGTGTTATTATTGTATATTATATTCTGTAATGTGTACAATTTACCAGTTCCATAACAGTCAAAGTAAATGACTGGGGTTCTAAGGGGTTTTAAGATAAATTGAAATTATGGTTCCATTTTCATGTTAATATATTAAAAATATCGTTTTACAATCAAAATTGTTATAGCCCTTTTGAGAAAATCAAAGTTTTCGAAAAATGTTCCATATAGCCGGTAGTCCAGGTTGCAGGTTTGTTCTTGTAAGATCGTTTAGAATCGTTGAAAGATGCTGAAATGAACGTAAGTGCCAAATTTAGTACTTAACGACTATCATTGCTGAATTTGTGCTGTTTTGCTAACACGTATATACAGATAGAACTACTTATTATTTTATTTAGGGGAACGTTTCTCTTTCTTTTATCCACGAAAACAGAACGGAATTTCCTAATGATCAGCTCCTAAGTAATTTGACTACCGCATTTCCACCGTATTTCATAATTCTATGTTAAAAAAATACCTTATAAGCTAATAAGATAGAAGTTTATTTTGCTTAACATGAAATAGCAGTGGAATAAGTTCGTTTAAGAATAAAGGTTTCTTGAAATACAGCTAAATTAATTATTACAACACAGATATGTTGCTTCTTTTTGGATAAGGGATTGCCATTTTTAAGACTGACAGTAATATTGTAGTTTTTAGTTTTTAGATTGTTCTCAGTTGCATAGTTACACTTCCAAGCACAGTGGGTGATAGAGAGTAATCCTTTTTAAAAGAATAATATCGAACCCAGACGTCAATCACAGCCATGACATTATTGCTAAGAAAATATAGTATTCTGTTTAAACATTTCCAAGAAATTCTGAAAAAAGAAATAAACACTTTCAATGGTATAGGCTTTTGGTTAAAGAAGAAGGGGAAATTATGAAATTATCCATGATACAGAAAATAAATTAGAGAACTCAAATAGCTGGTGGGAAGAGATAGGAGGAATTATGGAAAAAATAGGAGTGGGAGATAATTGGAGATTAGAGAAAAGGAATACATGCGATGTGGGTAGATTTGTAAAATGCAGAATAGAAGATATAGGAAGACAGGAAATATGGGGAAGTCTATAAAATATGAAATAATTACAATTGTGCACGAGAAGCATATGTTGATTACTGCAATAGGCAAGGCAGAGAAGGGTTAGCATGGATGAGAACAGGAATAATATTTCCAGAAGGGTTAAGAGGTAGGGAAAGGAAATTTGTGACTTGTGTGGGGGGAAAGAAAGCATAGAACACTATGTAACAGAATGCGAGTAGGTTGCAATATGAAGAAAAAAGGTTTGGGAAGAAAAATGGGAGAAAGGAGAGAAGAGGATAGTAGCTATAAAAATGTTAACGAGCTGGGAGGAAAAGAAGTTAAGAAGTATTGGTGACTTCTTGCAGAAAGTAAAATAAAAATGGGCCAGAAATATAAAAAGGTAAGAAAGGAAGAGGAGAGGGAAGAAAGGGACTAATTAAGTAATCAAGGAGGTATGGAGGTTAAGAGCTACCTGACAGAGCAAAAACCAGGGTGACATGTAAGCCAAGGTAGCAACAAGTTAACGACAAATAAATGTAGCCAAAAGTTGTAAATTGTACAATTTTGGAATATACGCAATAAATATATCATATCATATTATAATATTTTATTTTACTTAAGTAAGAAGACTGAATTTGCATTTTATTTGTTCTAATCTCCAAAGTGTACTCGGCCAAGGTTGTTTCAATACCTTTGAGATGCGCGAAAACTGCGTTTTATGATGAATAGCAGAGGAGCTTAAGGGGAAGAATTGGAAACCAAAAGCGAATACGACTTAATTGCTCTATTTTAACTAATTCCTACACTTAATACGAGGAAAGGAGCGTCTAGTTGAGAAAATGACACCTAATATTTAAACATTCAGATTATCTACCTACAGAGATAATGAAAACTCTTGAGGAGAAGATCCCTTAGCTTTGGAGAATAATCACCTTCTTCTTAGCTTTAAAAAGCCTTTTAATTCCCTAAGCAATTCCTACGTTGTCACTTGCATCTCCATTTATGCTTAGGGTATCATCGATCATTTCTGTAGCGTAATATGGCACTTTTTTCTGCAATGATGGCAAAGGAAGGCCTTCATATATGAATAAGTTTTCACAAAATTATCTTATTACATATAGCTCAACAAGGAAATCAAGTTCATCATGATCATCATCATTATGACCATCATCATCGTCATCATCATTGCTCACTACTCTACCATTATACGAGTGCTGTTCAGTAAAGAATGATCATAATTTTTTTACGGTCATAATTTTTTCGCACTAAAATTCAACCTTATTATATTCTGTTAGCTTAATGTAAAACAAACACGCTGTAATAGTTTCATTGTTGGTACTCCTGGTTCCCGCCTGTGAGAACCAGGCAAGTTAAGACATGTTCAGAATCGCCTACCGCTGCAATGGACATAAACAGGAACAATATGCGGCTTTGAAATTCTACTTTCGTCAAAACAAATCTTTAGTTGAGTCTTATACAATATCACAGGAGGCTTATGGAGAGTCTGTTCTTCCCTGTAGCACAGCTCTAAGGAGGTTTAAAATGTGTTAAAGAGGGGAGACAAAATATTTCAAAGGAAGGTTAACCCTGTGCTCTAGTTACTGCTCTAACGGAAGAAAACATCGACACTGCTGCTACCATTGTGAGAGAGGGTAGACGAATTACCTTAAGATCACTTTCTGAAATACTGAACATTTCACTGTGTGCCACCCATGCGTTGGTGACAGAAACATTACACATGAGAGGTGTTTGTGGGCGATGGGTTCCAATAATGTTGATTCCCGAAGAAAAGGACATTCGCATGCAGGTCTGCATGCAGTTAAAATTGATGTTAGAGGAAGATCCGGAGCTTCTTTCAAACGTAATCACTGCTGATGGAACTTGGCTACATCATTTTGATGCTGAGAGCAAACAGCAAAGCTCAGTGTGGAAATCTCCATCACCAACCCCCCAAAATGCAAAAATGATTGCTTCTGCTGGGAAAGCTATGGTCAACTCATTCTTTGATATTCATGGAATGGTTTATAAGCATGTTGTACCTGCACACACGTCAGTAACTGGACAGTACCAGAAAGATGTCCTGAACACATTGCAAGTCCATATCAGGCGCAAAAGACCACATTTCCTTGAAGCAGGCTGGATGCTGCACCACGATAATGCGCGGCCGCATATTGCCAATGTTGTTGATAAATATCTTGTACAAATCAACGTAGGGTGCATTCCTCACCCTCTCTATAGTCCTGATTCAGCCCCATGTGGTGTTTATGTATTCCCTAACTTGAAGAAACGCCTTCGTGGGAGACATCATCCATCATCAGAAGCAGTGGTGTAGGCTGCGGATGCGATTTTGAAGGATCTTTAAAAATGTCCTCCAGCATGTCTTTGAAGACTGGCAGAAACCCTGGGACAAGTGTATCGCATGCAGAGGAGGCTATTTTCAGAAGGACCATAAAAATTATGACGATGAGTAAAGGTACCTTGTCAAAAAAATTGTGATCATTCTTTATTGAACAGCCCTCGTAATATTGAGAGTTACAGGTCTTAGGAAAAACTCTTAGGCCAGATATCATGGTATTAAAATAAATTATGTAATTATTGGTGAAATATTTGATTTTTATTAATGACTGATAAGAATAATTAATAAAGAAATGAAAGGGGTATAGGTAAGTGGTTGCAATAAATAATTTCCAAACTTTAAATTAAAAACATAATTTTGGAAGTTAGAAAATTTTAACTCAAAATTATTTTGAGAAAAGGATATTAACTAAGGAAATTCTGTGTACAACTGGTAATTAGATATAAATTAGTGTGGGTAAGGTAACTAGGTGACTGCGTAGGCAAGACAACAGAAAAATACTACATCCAAATTTTCATGGAATTCCATTACATTCTAAAGTAAGAGTTAAAGATTTGAAACTTAGTGACTTAAATAATGCTTAAAGGCTAGCAAGTCACAGAGTAAAAATTATAGGACATTGATAAGTTTTAAATTTGGTACCTAAAGGCCTCTCGCATGTTATACAAACTAGACAGATGCCACAAGAGGATACTGTGGCTTTGTTGGTTCGTAGAATTAAAATTCCAATTTGCCGACATTCTAAATGTTCTTTATTTGCTTAGAAACACTTTGCGTAGCAGCAGAATTACATCACATATCACAATCCACAACACCAAGGTCGATGACCATAACAAACAACTTACTCAACTTCCACTGTTGACAATACTCTTGTTACATGTCCTTACAACAACAACAACTGTTGTTTCACAACTTGCAACTCGGCACTTCGCGAGTCGTTACCTCTTTAAATACCTCACTGATAATTTCTGGATTATTCGAAAATAAAGCAGAACCCGAACAGTCTCTATCAGTCAAGAAGTAACTGGAAATTTCCATTTGTCTCAGTTTGTTTCGGCAGACCCTTTATCTGCATGATATCTTTGTCTGCCGGCTCCTGGTTTTCACACTGCCCGCCTATCAGTTCCTTTTGTGTAAACAAGCCTCGCGGTCATACATACGTGTTCGCGACAATACTCTGATTAGCACCTCAGTTGCGCTAAAATATGCTTTGCAATATTGTCACGGAAACAGTTTTCTTTATCTGAAATATTGAACGATATAATGCTTCAATAGCTACATTTTTGTCATAGTAATCTCCACAGTTTAATTCTAGGTTCTCTAACATTCCGCAACTCACTTTAAATAGCTCATTATTAGCCTTTATTAAATTTAACAGCAAATTAATTTCGCTGTCTTAATGCCAACCCACACTTAATCTGAGAATGAGGTTGCCTAGGTCACAACGATAGCAGCTGACAGCAGATTTATCAAGGAGGTACTGGAGAATGTATCAATAGTATCACTTCATATCCTTCAATGTCGCACATTAAAATTAAAATAATTTAAAATTAGTATAGAATCCTTTCTCTCTGAATTATAACCAACTAAAAATTCAAACAGAATACTTTCGTCCTCCAACTTGTTTTGTCCGTGAGTAATATAATGCTTACAATTGTCAAGTTAGAAGCACTGCCGAGTGATAACGGTATTGTTCTGAAGCCTATGTCCCCACAATCTGTACATTCTAGAACTCTGGAAAACTCAAGTGACAATATATTTGAGCGTGGTAGTGTGTGAGCGAATTAGTAAATGGAATAAATTTGTTTGTGATAAAAAAGTTCTGTTAATCTAGAGTGGGTTTCTGACAGCTATTGACAAGTATACGCTGAGTGCTGCTATTGCGAATAATTTCATTGACCCTGTGTCCCTTTACAGCGGAAGGAAGAATAACATCCTTTGCACTATGTTGCGAAGATAAGTGAAATAATAGAAGATAGAAGACTGAAATAGATCACTCACTGAAGTGAATGTCATAAGTTGGAACAAGATTTCTATTCGTAGTTAATTTCTGTCCATCTTAATCAGCCACACGTTCGGGCGCCATATGTAGCAAGATTTCTAAGTTGTAAGCACAATTCTTTCCCATCTCGTATCAGTTTGTGCGGCTATCAGTTTCTTCAAATCACCAATTATATCATGTGGATTTTAAAACATGCTTTATTTAGTCATCACAAATATGTGCAGTGTATATAAAGAGTTAATAATGATTACTCAGAAATATCAGATAGGCTTATGCAATTGCAATAAATATATAATTTCATCATTGAATCTTGATTGAATTTTACTGGACGGGCTTTCCCAGTCAATCATAGCAGGTTACTTCCAGCATATCGCTAAATCCTGACTTCCTTAACAGTTTCCGTTAATTACATAAAATTCCTCACTGCTGCATGTCCACTCATCACTATCAAGATTACAGCATATATCTCTTTCTTAAATTATTCATTTTCCTTTACAAAACTTTTATATTCACCGCGACATTTTTCCATCGTCATGAAACAAGATTAAAGAACATATATCTATGAAGATTATTGATTTTCTTTTTCCTAGGAACCGTTCTTCATTTTTTATATTGTCACTACATGGCCCACTAATAGTTAGATCAGCAAACAAAACTGATGTCAAATAAAAAACTACAGTTACAAAGTAAACAACCTCAAAACGTTTAAATCTCATAGGATGCGGGTGGATATAACCTTATTTTGACGAATTAAGGGAATGCAGCACCGATATTGGCTAAAGATGTGGGAAATATTATTTTATTTTTATTTTTGAGCTAATAAAATACTTTGAAACTAATAGTAACATAATCCAACTAAATTAATGAGTTTCAGACATTTAAATATCTTCACCTGACAATTTAAATGTCAGTTCGCACGTGCATGCCGGCCAATGGATTCACAGAAATCTGTCATTTCAGTTCGATTGTAAGTACTAAATTAATACATTTGAAATTAGCGGGCAAAGCTTCTGGTGGAATTTTGTGTGTTGTTATGGTGGTTATTTCTTACAATATGTGGCACCATGGAAACAAAGCACTGACTGCAAACATTGAAAGCAAATAATAATGTTTATAAATTTGCTTTTGTGTGAGTTTCTAACAGTCGGGATTTTCTTGTGTTTCTCGTTAAACTACATACCGTTTGTATATAACTGACGAGTTTTAGTGTGCCATTTAACAGTTATTAAGATATTTTATGCATCAAAACGTGCATGTAGCTGTTATACAGGTTATAGGTAAAACAATCTTTGAAACAACTGACCTTTTGTTGACTGCGTACGTAGGATCATGAATAGGCTAAACGATACTTTCATCACGTGGAACGGTTTGAATTTTGCCCAAATTTTGAATTTCAAATTAATTACTCAAAAACAATTGAAGATTTAAAACCAAATTTTGAATTCTCTGTACACTATGCATCGGAACTAAGTGGTAAAAATTGCTGGAATTGGGGTTTTCGGTGCTGCATCCCCTTAAGAGATCCACTTCCACATCACAATCTCTTACCTGAAATACAGAACGATGTTCCTTATTTTCCAGTGATAGTTATATTTAAGGAAAGTATCAACCACATTTTGTTTTACTACACTGCTATTGATTTCCTGGAGTGCATAGCGCCATGGAAATGTTTAAACAAGTGTATGCGACAGATGTATGGGAGTAGTGAGGGCAAGTTTTTGCCCCAAGAAGACCTTGGCTGGAAGTTCAAAATTGGGCATGAGTGAAAAAAGGCATACATGTGTGGTAAGCGATCGTAGGCCGTTCGGCGTATCGAGCCGAGGTGAAACCAAGGTCTGCCTAGATCAGCGTTTGGAACGATGTTATGAATCTGCCCTCTCATGTCCCCACTACTTTCTAGATGCAGCTAGAATGAACGAATTAAACCGGCAATAATCGTGTGGCTTCTTGTCATGGTAGTGGTGGATTCTCTGTGCAACATTAGCAAGCAAGAATGTTTGATTGGACATGGGACAACAAGCCCTTTTTGTTCTCATAATCGTAAAACAGTGTTGGGTGTGAACTACTAATACTGAATACATTACGAGCTTCTACTAAGGATCCCCTCCGAGATCATCTTCTGAGGAATCATCTGGAGAGGACGCTAATCGGCGGTTTTCATCTTCGCCGATCGTTTCGAGCGGTGGGAAAGTGGTCCTCGTCCATTGAGGATGCGGAAGTGGTAAATCCTGTCTTCACTGCCAAAACGACCGTCAGAAAAGGGCAGCATAAACCTCCTGAAAATACTAGCCCAGCCCCTAAGGAAAGGAACAAACTGATTCGACCGCCACTGGGCAGGTAGTCTGTTTTGATAACATGTTAATATTGAAAACGGCTTTTTATGTCTTTTGGTAATGGTTAATTTTATCGTTTTTTATTTCGATGTATTTTATTGCCATTTTGTTTTTATTTTTATTTATTTTTTGAGTAATTTATGTCTGACTATTGCCATGAATTAGTTTTTGTAAGGGCGCTGATGACCAGGCAGCTGAGCACCCTTATATGCAGATCATCATCATCCTGCCTAAGGAGTTATTCAACGCGACTCATTCTGAAGCCTATGGCGAGGTCAAATTGTTACAGCATTATTCAGCAAGAAGCACTCTATGTGAAATCAGCACTGTAAATAAAATTATGTATCTGTGTGTTAAAACTGTAAATCTCACCTCATGCACTCTTTCTAAACTTTTTGACAATCTGAGATTCGAAATATTTGGATTTACTATACTACTGCTAAGTAATCTACCTAAGCAGAGAAAAAGTGTTACACTCTGGAAAGAAATTATCATTTTCATGAAACTAAGGGGGGTAGTAGTAGTGTGTAGTGTTTAACGCCCTCTTTTACTACATACGGCACCGCAGGCGATGACGCAGATGATACATGAGATGAAGATGGAGCACCGGTGGAATGAGATGGCGGGGGAAACCGGAGGTCCCGGAGAAAACCCACCACAGCGCCGTGTTGTCCAGCACGATCTCAGTTTGCGGTCACCTGGGATCGAACCCGGGGCGCCTTGGTGAGAGCCAAGCGGTCTAACCACTGAGCCACGGCGTGGCCATGAAACTAAGGGATTGCAGTTCCGAAATTTTTTATTTGTGATTGCTAAGCAGTTTACTTTTCACCTCAAGGAAGTTAACCTTAGATTAAAAAGTAAACACAATATGTTTATAAATTTGGCGGGTTGTTTGAAAGAATTTATGGAGGAATTAAAAATATATCAAACCCAAATGGAACAGAACGAACTACTGCATTTTATATCTTTGAAATTGGTTGTGAAAAGTATGTTGCATAATTCGAAAGAAAAATAGATCGGTATATTAGAGTAGTCATTAGAAGTGTTCTGAGCGTAATTTTAGACTTGGAGTAGCGTTCCTAATGAACGTCTGTTCTACGCTTAAGTTGATATATTTGCAGCAGAATAGTGAAGCACTAATATTTAAAAAGAAAGCAGCAAGGATACCAATCCTGAAAATGAAGGGTGTAGCATTATGACTGCACCACTTTCAATGTACAATGTAAAAATTTCAATGCACTTTTCAGACAAAATCTGTTGTTTATTTTTGAGAACACACTATAGAAGCTATTTAAATGTATTGGTAAGCATAAGGGAAACAATTAACATTGTTTACAACTATTGGATAACAAAACAAAACACGGATAATAAACATGTTAATTCTACAGAACTGCGTTTGTTACCCTCACGTTTCACTAAGGTCAGTATAGTTTTAAAAGGGTGGTTTCTCACACCATGCCAATATGAGTTGTCTAGCATCGTCGTTAAACCACCACTGTGGCACACGTCACCTGTTTGTTTACGTGCCTGATAGGAGAAAAAAGGAAAGGGTACATTTGACTGTAGGTGTAAAGCCTTTCGTATTTCAGGTGCTCATCTAGCCGGCCATGGTCTAGATCTAACAGGGTATTAGCCGGATGTGTGCGTGCGTGCGTGTGTGTGTGTTTTAATTTATTACAATCAGCATGCCCCACTACATGGTAGTATTACATGCATTACATTACATCTTGTAACAGTTGATTTTACAAATTATACACATTTACATATATTTACAGGTTAATGGAATTTATATATTTACAAAATGCTCTTAAATGGTGTTTTACAAGATTTTGGTTGGTTACTGGCCACTTGCTTCCATTTTTATTTACACCTTGTGTTAGCTTGACTCTTTGTTGTCGGCCGCGCCGTCGCTCAGTGGTTAGACCCCTTGGCTCTCACCAAGGCGGCTGGGGTTCGATCCCAGGCGACCGCAAAGTGAGAATTGTGGTGGGCAACACGGCACTAGGGCGGGTTTTCTCCGGGATCGCCAGTTTCCCCCGCCATCTCATTCCACCGGTGCTCCATCTTCATCTCATGTACCATCAGTGCCATCGCCTGCGGTGCCGTATGTAGTAAAAGCGGGCGTTAAACACTACACATATATATCTTTGTTGTCTTGTATCTGTACATTCGTATATTATATGGTTTACGGTTTTTGAGAGCTATTACATATGAATTTTGGATCTTCTATTATATTAAATCTGTGTAAATAGGCTTTGGTTTTCCCGTGGCCGGAAACTATTGCTGTGAAAATTGGTGTTATAGGAAGCTTTCTCTTGAGTCTATCTTTTATTGAAGGAAAGAATAACTTGCGGAGAGCCCCTTTGTCCGTGGCATTCCACCTATTCTGCCAGACCTGATGTCTTGTTTCTTCTATTTCAGTAATAATTGTAGACTTAGGTATCATTTTGTAGCTATTGGGAAAATCTGCATGTTGAGCAGTGGATTTGGCTAGTTTGTCTGCTAACTCATTACCAGATATACCTACATGGGCTTTCACGCAACTGAAATGTATTCTCCATTGTTGTCGTTTTAAGGTTTTCCATATATTGAGCGTTTTCTCTGATTTTGAATTATGTTTGTTGTTTTTCCGCAGAATGGCAGTCTTCTATTCCTCCGGTGTGTTGTGTTGAAGTTTCTGTAGCATTTTCAATATGGCCAGTTCTTCTGCCTGATTATTAGAACATCTTCCGTCTAGCTTGTATTTTAGCTCTCGAATTGAAGTCCCTTGTTTGAATATCACAACTTCTGCGCCCACTTGCTCTCCTGTTTTGCTTCAATTCGTGTAGATTTTGAATATGCAGTCTTCATTGTCAGCTTCTTTAACTTCAGTTATTTCTGCAGGTTTGTTCCAGTCGCTGGGGGGCAAGGGTGCGGCATAGTCTTGTTTACTATGCGTGAAGTTCTACAGTTTGACTTTCCCTTCAATTGTGATATCAATGGGTTGGATACCAGCAATGACGCAGGATGCGTTATATGAAATTGCCCTGTATGCCTTCGTAATTTGTATGTTTGGAGTCTCTGAATTTTTCTCAGATTCTTCCGGTTGTGTAATGCAGATGCCCATAAGGGTGCTCCATACGTCAGTATAGGTTATATAGCTCCTTTGTATATTGCCTCCAATGCTTTGCTTCCAAGTCCCCAGTTTAGTCTTGCTGATTTAGATAAATTGTGAATTAGGCGTATAGCTTTATCATGCACTTGGTCAATATGATAGTCGAACTTGAACTGTTTGTCCACATGAATGCCTAGGCATTTCGTGACGTCTACTTGTTCTTTAATTTTGTTATTAAGATACATGTTTATCTTCTCGTTTGCAGCTCGTTTCTTTCTTGATATCGCTAATACTTTTGATTTGGAGTCATTGAAAGTAATCTTATTTTCCCTTGCCCAATATTCAGTTTTTTTCTAGTCGTGCTTCGCAAAGTTTTCTACGTCTATTATGTTCATTCCTTTCGTCATGAGAAGTAGGTCGTCGACAAAAGCGATTAATTCAGTTCGGTTTGTGTAGACTAAGTTGAGGAGGGAGTTATACAAAATATTGCAGTAGCCTGGTGCGCAGCATGAACCTTGTGGGCAACCGGTTTTGGCTTCTTTCTCAGTGCTAAGTTCATTTGTGCTTAGACTTGTTTTCCTATTTTTGAAATAGCTCTGAGGTAGTTGGTATAAATTTCTTGGGCAGTCCAGTTCTCTTAACTGCTTTAATATGCTGGACCACCAGGCAGCGTCAAAAGCTCCTTTTACATCAAGGCTTATGACAGCAATATATCCGTAGGTATTCAAGTTGTTCTCAATGAAAGTTTTCATAGTCATAACTGGGTCTAGCGTGCTTTTCTGGGCCCTAAATACAAACTGTCTATCATTCGTAGAATTTCTGGTGTTGATGTGATGCTGAATGCTATTCATACTGATTGTTTTGAGAATTTTTCAACTTATATTTAGCAAGCTGATGGGTCTGTATTTCGTTACGCTTGAGCTGTTTTCTTTGCCCAGCTTCATTACGGGAACTATTACTGCACGCTTCCAACTTTCTGGAAATTGGCCACTTCTGAGGCACTTGTTGTATAAGGCTGTGAAGAAAGTTGGGAAGCTCTTGAAAACCTGAAGCAGGATATCTCTAGTTATTCCATCCTCTCCTGATGATTTTCTTGGGTCGAAGTTTCTCAATACTGACAATATTTCGGTAGACGTTAATTCCATATCGTTTTGTGTATCAATTGGTTCTGTTGTCAGTCGTCTTAGTGTGAATGTGTGTGGGTGTACGGGTGTGTGAGTGTGTGTTAACTGATGTTATTGTAACTGAAACATCAAAGCTGAGATACAACAGTAGTCAATGCATGCATCATTTAGCATGGTTAACGTTGTACTGGCACCAAGTTTTGTTCCTGTGGCAAGACGGTTGTCTGGGAGTTGGAACGTATGAAGACACAAATTAGCAGTACGAAACCACCAACTACGATGAAGGTTTGAAACTTCGAAATTAATTTTGTAAGCGAAGAGAGATATCAGCATTTGGTATCTCACTGCTAGCATAGCAATATGACTGATTCCCTCATCGACCGTTATAAGTCACTTATTGCTTAAATTGAACTGTAATAACAAAGCCTTTATGATTTCTATGGTCTGTGTCATCCATTTGATGAATGCGTGAATATCTTTGTTACCTTCCCATAAATGGTAGTAGCAGTCAACAAAAATTTCTTTGTGTACAAATGGACGTAATAAATTTATAGTAACTCTATTTGGTTTAACGCTTTAGAATTAGTGCTTGACACTTGTTCTGTATGCCTGCAAGACTTGGGAAACAACAGCAGGAAGCTACACAATCCCTAGTTTGAATGGTACAAGTAGTAAATGCAGCAGCAACATCAGAGGATTGACCTGTCCTTATATATATATTATGACACATATATTATGACATTGGAGGATCACATCACATTGAGTGAGATGGGAGCATAAATTTAACACATTATATTCACATTAATTTTAATGGCAATCTGTAATATCGTACTCTTCTGTTTAAAGAGTGCGTTCAGCGACGAATCATAAATAGGACTGCCATTCCAATTCCAATAGGGCAGTCGGTTTTAACTGAGACTGCCTGCAAAGTTTACTCAGTCGTTGTAACTGATAAATGAACATAACAAACTTAACAAGTTAAACCTCTTTTAATACTACCGCCATTTAAAGTACACATGACTAAGTTTATTAATTTTCAGTAACGAAGAAAATGAGAGGGATATAATGGCCTTTAATGGAAATTAATTGTTCTTTCACACTATCCGTGTGTAGGACGAACTATGAAAGCGTAGAGCCAGAATGAAAAATTCAATGCCATAGTCTTTATTTGAACCACGGATTTTCTGGACTCCGTCCAGCCGCTCTAACCCTTGAGCTACTATGGCCAACGTGCCGACATGACATGAAATTCTCCAACTGACTCGAGTCAGTTGGCCATAGCAGCTCAAGGGTTAGAGCGGTGGACGGAGACCAGAATATCCGTGGTTCAAATCCCGGCTATGGCATTGAATTTTTCATTCTGGCTCTACCCTTTCATAGTGCGTCCTACACACGGCTAGTGTGAAAGAACGATTAGTTTCCATTAATTTTACCTAATAGTGGTCCGAACTATATAGCCCGGGCCTTAAAGTACTTACATGTTGTAAGTCGCCATTAAGGTAGTTGTCTCATGTGTTTATGAGAACTCCTAGTGGTTTACCGGAAAAAGTACGAGTCAGTTGGAGAATTTACTGTCATGTTGGCACGTTGGCCTTAGTAGCTCAAGGGTTAGAGCGGCTGGACGGAGACCAGAAGATCCGTGGTTCAAATTTCGGCTGTGGCATTGAATTTTTCATTCTGACTCTACCCTTTCATAATGGCCTTTGTCCGTAAACCAAAAGAAAATAACAAAGTACATGAATAACATATTGTAATTATATATATATTTCGAAGAGAATGTGCTTCAGGTTACTAACTTTCTGGATATTTAGGATGGACAACATTACGTGAAGCAGTGTATGTACATATCAGTAGGATTTTTCTTCCACGTCATCAAATATGCAGGACAGAGGTACAAGAAAATGTTAAAGCACTTCATTTGAAGGGAGAGCTAAAGAACCTGAATGAAGTATCACTATCTTAAAAACAATTTCGGGCAACAGAATTCAGTTTTCTGGATGTATGTACATCACTGTTAGCATCATTTTTTTTTTTTTTTTTTTTTTTTTTTTTTACCAAATACAATTTTATAGAAAGGACAATAATATCCTTTTCTTGTGATTGAAATTAATCAGTAAATATTATTTTAAAAAGAACTAACTTATTAACACCGGTATATCCCCACGAAAACTCTTAGCACATTTCCCTACTTAGAAATTTAACTTAGTGAAATATTTTCTGAGAAAATTATTCATATATTCAGAAACTTTTATTCGCAGCAAAAGCTCTTCACCACAAAAATCAAGAAGACCAACTGGCATATTAAAATGCAAGACAAAGGCACCACACTTTTTAAGGCACAGAGTGTAACCACAGTCAGTATCAGACAGCGATTAGGAGGCAACAAATTAATAGAAATCTCGATATTGAGGAAAGGAGTATTAATTAATAAAAATGCTTTGATAAACCAATATATAAAGAAATCTTATTATATTAGTATGAAATTAGAATGGTTAGGATGCTGAATAAAATAGCGGTTCAGTTAAAGAACGAGGAGGAAAGAACATAATTTAACATAGCAGGCATATCAGCGTCAAGGCAAGGTAGGCAGAATACTCTGGTAAAATCTACGCGCTGTAAGTGACAGGTAACAGGACCGTTACCTTCTTTGTGTCAGAAAAGGTTGAGCGTCTTAGAACTATAGATAGCTAGTAGCAAGGAATGCATTTAGACGAAAAGGCTTTCAGGGTGCGATGAGGCATGAAGGCTACAAAGTATTATTTTACTGATGTGATAACCATGTATACCGTTACAAAGAGCCCAGGGTAGGCGTGTCAGAACTCAGGGTAGGCGTTAAGTAAATGAGATGAGTTTTGGAAACCAATGAAAATTAAATCGAAATAAATCAGAAACAAATAATAAAATAATATTTGAGTCTTAATGGAACAAACACACGACAAGTGAATTAAACAAAATTTCACAGTCATCTGAGAATTATTGATTCTACTGGGCAACCAACATCTACAAACCCATTTTCCTATAACCATTCACCTGAGAAGAGAACTCATAGCTCCAAATTTCAACAACAAGAACCCAAACAATTTAAATAATATGCGGTTTTGCAACATAATGGCACTGAAGTATGCCGCAAGAGGGTCCCATATTTAATAATGAAACCAATTTGTAGAGCAGAAGGTTCCCCTAAACATCCCGATTAATTTACCTATACTCCAAAGTGTATTGAGCTATGACATTTTTCACTGTGATGCGTTACAGAATTTAGGTGCTAAACTGCAGGGTCATTTTAAAAACATTTTTGAAATGTATATGCTTTGCGTACAATGATAAAATATTAACGAATTTAAAGAGCAATTTCAAGACGGTAAGAATGCATATAAACCACAAACGGTAACTTCTCTGTGAATTTTTGGCGAATAGCTGTTCTCTTAAGAACTTCAAAGCATGGTCTATTTTCCAGGCGTGATCCTAAAAATAATATCATTGCCTACTCTTGTGTGGGAAAAAAAAAAGGAGTCTGTTCTACTAAATTTGTGCATGTAAAGTAACACTTGAGTTGTAAGCTAATTCTTCATGTAACTGTATATACGTATATAGGTATATATTTATATACGTATACACGGACAGTAAATTCATATTAATTTTTAAAAGGTAATACACATAGCTTAACCTGTAAGAAAAAGCATTATATGATGTTGAAATCTGGATATATGTTTCAATCTAGAAGTACAACACTAATTTGAAGTTGCAATTCAAAATGCTACTGGAGGGTCGTGGTCGGAAACAATATAAGTTCTTTGGGACGGTTATACACTTATTGATGAAGATACAATATATTGCATTAGCAAATGCTTCCCGACAAAGCACCCAAAAAGCCCAGTGGGACGAGTATTCGAATATTTGATCATCTGCATATTTGATCAACTCATTCTCACTGGCTATTTGTTGGTGACGTGGCAATGCTACCACATAATCTGCTCTTATCAACATATCTATGCTCCCGAAGATGTAATTGTTTTGCTTTTAATCTGCAAAAAGTGCGGCATGATAATGATAAAACTATGGATAATAACTTTGTCAGAACGATATCACTTCCCCAATTTATTTTCCTTTTAGATGGCAGCTGTTCAGGGACCACAATCACAATTAACACTTTTGAGTCACTTCACAAAGTAAGTAAATCTTTTGATCTGTAAAACTGGATAAAACAAAATTCAACGAGGTAATAATGTGACTGTACGACGTATATTATACATGGATTTGAAGCCATATTAACAGTGGAAGTACTGCAGAAAATGGTAGCAGAGATACGTAAAATAGTCGTGGCATACTTGAACATGCATGCAACCTGTCTAATCAATGAATGCAGCAGCAAGCAGTGGAAGCTTCCATAAAAACAAAATTATAAGCGGTATTACGTCACCATTGCTGTATACCGAAATGTAGCAGTTGCTTATCTTACCTCGGACGGGTTCAAATTGTGTCAAAACGCAAAACGTCACGTGAAGGCTTACAACACTCACAAAGTAAAAATTAATATTCCATGTGTTACACTTTGTAAAGAGGAAATGTCTAAATGTATTTAAATAACACTGCAGGAAGTACAGTGGGAAAAGTGAATGAATTGCACATAGTGTAATGAAAGAGATTCAAAATTTAAGCCGTAAGGAAGGACCACTTTCATCGCATGTGAAAGAGTCCCCACATCCAAAAAGGTTTGAACTGAATGACTGAAAAATTGTGGTGTGCGCAGAACTGTTCTCGAGATTACTAACAGAGAAGATACATTCCTATGGTACTTATGAAAGCTGTTAAAGAAAGGATACCTTTTAAATTAGATGGAAAAATTGTGGAGAATACTTAAATACATGGGATATCGATTTCTCAAGAAACAAAAAATTATATTTATGTTACGTACGTTCGGCTGAAAATTTATTGGTCGGACAGTATTAAAGTACTTTGCAGCCTTCTCTAACCTCTCTAAGCAATGCCATGCCACACCAACGAAATCCCCAAACAACTGCATTCATTCGTCAGTTATGCAACATGATTTGGTTTATGTTCAAAATATACGAACAACACATTTGTAATATAGTTCTTTTCTATGATTCTTATTGTTTACAATAAATTTGAAAGAAGCCTTTTAGTAAATATTGCTTCCTTGACTTTTGTCAGATATTCTCAAATTAGCCTCTCCTCTACTTGCAAACCTCCTGTGATTTTCCAGATACCATACTTGTGCATTAAATTTATTTGATATCAGGAAAACAGTAACAGTTTCTTGGTTAAAGATCTTAACATCTGACAGGAAATCATAATTCGTGACTCTAGAGTATTACAAATGTGTAGCATTCGTTGGCACACGTTATGATTTTAATTTAAGCTAGGATCAAAAGCGTTTAATATATATTTAACTTGCATTGACCAGAAATTAAATTCATAAACTAACATTTTAACTCACCATTTTTCTACAAGCACTCGTTAAGTTTCTTTAGAAGTAGCTGTAACAAACTAAATTAATTAAAATCATTTTGGCATTAAATATAACGTTTCAGTTCCATTTAGAGAGCTCTGTTTACTAACAAATAGTTATTACATTTTTTCCTCCGATTTTCACATAAGCAGCTTGCATTGCTTGTTCGCCCAGAGCATTTCACTGATTGACATTTTTGATACTGCAACCAAACGAAGGCTAATATTGGCATAAACGTTTTGTAGCCATGAAGCTACATATTTTATTTCACCTTTAACTGCACTTTTTTATTTTAATCCCCATTATAATTGGATGTTTTAAGTTATTAAATGTGTGGGTTCTACACTACAAGGAATATCTATTGTTTACCAGAATTAGACATGCTGCCTTAGCCCGCCACGCCACGGCGCAGGACAGTTCATTGCTATAATTGGTAAAAATCGTATTATTTCCTGTAATAGAACCTGTCATTTTCAACACGCAAGGAAATTTATATTTACCAACGTCCTTTATGCCTCAAAGTATTTAATAAATATTTGTTTCTTAAATGAGTATATAGATGTTTGTACAACTCTTAGTATCATGGGCTTAAACAAACAATTGAAAACCTAAGCATACGTGATCCATCCCACAAGCTATTTATTCGATTGTTTTAATCCATGGTGACTCTCTCAGAGTACTTCTACCATTTTAAATTTGTTTCCGTCAAAGTAATTTTGAAAAGCGGTGAGAAATGAGTTTCTCTGAGCGATTTTAATCTTTTCAAAATGGCAGTTCTCACTGTTTTTCATACAATATACAACAATTAAAATACTTAATTCACAAATAAAACTAAATCAAATATGCTATACCCTCATGACTTTCTCTACACTCTCTAATTTATTAGTAAGAATAGAAGCTATCCTTAAAAATTTAATTTTTATCTCCGTCATTGTAATTACAGAACATTTGCAGAAAAATATGGATTACAGATTTCGTTATACAGGGTGTATAACACCGAATTTTCTGTCCACATATACACAACTGGAATACTTTCTAAAACCTGGGGTTCTTATTCGCATAGAGTTTTTGCTTCTCTGGTGGAAGGATATCTTCAATCACTTATTCTTCAATATACTTCAGATTAATCGAGATATACTTTTGTAGAAATATTTTATTAGATATTTCCTTGTAGATATAATGGCAAGAGTAGGCTTAAGAATAGTAAAAACTGTTAAAAGCTATTCACACTCAAAAAGCGTTGAAATTCCAGTCTCATTATATGAAGAGGAGAAGGGGAAACAAATTGCGGTTTCAGAAAATAATTTGAAAATTTAAACCAATAACTGTTAATGTCTCTGTAAGAAATATTTTGAGTTCAGCCTTGAAAGAAAATATTAACATTGTTTGTTCTAGGGTGTTATTTAAAAATTTAAAATCCTCTAAATAATGTTTGAAGCACTGGCCGCCATTTGCGAGAGTATCATGGATTGGGAGTCTGCTGCGTCCTGTAGATGATGTTACTGCGTCCGGTCTTTAGGGATGGAGCTGAAGTTGCAGGTCGTTAAGTCGTCTCAATCTGAGCTTTCACTCAGATCAGGTGTCTCAGTTTGAGCAATTCTTCTCGATGTTACCCAAAGCTGCTACAGTCCACGCATGAAAACTTCTTGCCTCAGGTGTAGTATCGCAAGGAAGTTTGAGGAAACCAACTTTCTATCTCCTGAACAAATAATTCCATTTCTTTTTAAATTAATATAATTTAAATCTTATAATTCTGTGTAATAACTTTACAGAGCACTTCGTAACGTAGATACACAATGATCATGGTCAATAGAATAGAAGTTACCTGGAAATTGTGAATAAAGTTTATAATATCTTTGAATTATAGAATATAATTTACATCTTTCCCACAAGACGTTCCGACACCGAAAGGCATTACTTCTAACTAATCTAAAATTATCGAATCGGCCGTTGCTATAGCGATTCAACAATTTTGTAATTGTTACACATAATTTTCAGTGACCCATGCTTCCATACTATAGCAGGTAATTTATATAATATTTTCATTAAGCTCACATTTAAACAATTTAGCACACAAATAACATTTCTTCATAATTCTAGACCACACTTATCGTCCTTAAACACATTAATATTTTTAATTTTCCTTTTCATATTACCCTACTCAATCGCACATTTACCTTCAAATGTTTCTTAATGTCGTTCAGTTTCTACTAAAGCTTTTAACAATTTCTGATGAATTCTTTTCTGCATAAATTTAAAATAGCAAAATTGAAATGTTAACAATGTATAGCGGTTTTTAGTAAAAATAATTGTTTCAAATGCCTCTATTCAAAATATATGGAAAATATTTATTGGTTTAATTATTGAAGTATCTTTTGGCCACATAGAACATATGAGTGTGAGTAAATTGTATGGTAGCACGTTACTCACACTCAAATGTTCTTCTTTATATGTCTAAGTAAAGTTTGGGAAGTGAAGTTATAAAAATAAACAAGACGTTTATATAGGTTGCTACGAATGGCGCCATCATAAGCACGTGATTGCTATGATGAAAACAAAATCAATAATAAGACCTGAAGCTTTCCTGGCGACGAATACGCTCACTTTCTTCTAGGGCAGCCAGCCAATTGAAAAGATGATTAGATATCAATGTTTCGTCAGTGTACACCTCTCCCATCATTAGGATATTTATAGAATGTTATAACCACAAAATGAAATACTGGATATAACACCACTACACACAAACACAAAACATTATCAAAATTCGCATTACTGACTTTTCAGTAAATTAAATGCCAGGTCAGGAGATGGCGTGAGTATAGAAAATTGTGCCAAAGAAACGTAACTACTTAACTTGATTATCAAGCTGTATTGATCTGCTTCTTAATTCGATGGATTTCCATTGTTAAGGCCGGTTTCCAAGAGGAGCTGAACTGAAATCCAGCATCACGATTAAGCGTGCTCCTTTAGGAGGAAATCGTCAAAGCCTCCTTAATTCTCCGCTGCCAGTAACTGTTGCATTTTGCCAAGATGGTCGTCTCCCGAAAATTGGCTCTGTAGTCGTTATTAAAACAATTCTCTGCCAGCCCAGACTTCTCAGGTTGCATTAAACGAATGCTCCGTTCATGTTCGATTTTTCTAGTAGCGATGGTCCTTCCGGTTTGTCGTATATACGGTGTCCCACATTCACAGGGAATCTGATACACTCCCGGAACTTGCAAGTCCAGTTTGCCTTTCACTGGTCTCAACAGATGTGTCATCTTCGGAGGTGGCTTGTGGATGGTCCTGCTGTGGTATTTGGCGAGAATTCTGCCGGATAGCTTCGCGGTAAATCAATAATGCTCTCCAGAAGAGGCACACGTCAGAATAAGTTTAAACGAAGTAGAAGATGGACATACTTGGATCAGAATCAGTTTGATCGGCGAATAGACCGTTACATATGTGTTAGGAAAAGGGGTTTAATAAATAATTGTGATAGGAAGATGTTATTAATTTAAATAATGGCAGTTTAAATTTGAACTTCGTACAGAAAATACGTAAAAGTTTTAGTTTAATCCTTTATAGAAAAAGGACGCTTAAAGAATGAATGCACTGCAGTGATTATCAGTTTATTTGTGTTATAACTTTATATTATACGTCAAGAAATCCACAAATTTATTTCGTATTGTAAATCATTTCTGTCTACTTCCAGTTGTACAGGGTTGTAACTTCTAACTCTCCACTAACTTGTGGCCTGATACAATTAATATACAAACCACTCAGAACACGTTCATCATACATATATGTCCTCACAGGAATCGTCATTTTTTTCTGCGGGAACAGAAGCTCGATTAATTAAGGCAATGTACTATATTCCAAATTTTGTCCACTTTTGAAATACAATATCCTCCTTTCAATAAAATTATGTTTCCTCCTTTCTAAAATTCCTTACTGTGGTGAATTTAAATATAGCATATTGTTATCGCTGCTTAAAGCTACCTACGGGCTGCTTGGATTGGCCCATACCGGTTTCTTTACGGGAGCCACCTTATGCACCATCGGCCCTCTTCCAAAAAATGCCTAGGTAGTCATTTTATATTGGGGGATGTATAAGTAGCGCAATAACGCCGGCTTACAGTTGACAGTTGAATTGAGCAGACATCATCGTCCGCAATGGATAGGATCGAATTACTAATTACTTCGATTGAAAATTGTTTTGACGAATCAGATATGTGTTGTTGTGAATCTAATTAAAAGTGTATCGAAATAATAGTTTTATCTATATTTAAATAAAATTCTTCCTGGTTTAAAAATGTTCTTCTAAAGGTTCTGTTAAGTAAAAACTTAACAAAGCATTTTAACAATTTCAAGATATACCTAAGCTTATTCATAAGTGTTACATTTGCATTCCTTTAGCACCGAAGTGATAAATATTTACCATTTAATGTCAATTTATTTGGTTTATACTATATTTTATAAATTCATCTTTTCAAATTCGGTTTTACTCTTCAGGTGCTTATAGTCAGAGGCAGTTCTGCCCGTGTGAACCTGATTGGGTGGTCCCTCTTTCACTCAATACCTCATAAGTATCTGGATGGCGGTTTGGGATAATGAACTGAGGGTACTTGTAGAAAAAGGTGATTCATTCAGTGTAGCTCAACATGGGTCTCTTATCAATGATTTTGGGGATGGGTAACGTAGGTCCTGACTATAGTTGGAGTGAAAAGAAACACCTTGTCTTGTGGAGACGCAGTTTTATTAATCTTTTATCTCCTGGATGCTCGCCACCGGTGTGCGTCATCTGTAGTATGGAGTTTACTGAGTCGTGTCGCGTCTTGTTGTCTTATATCGCACCTGTCCTTACATGCGCGACACTTATATCCATATGCCTTTAAGTCCATAAATGTTGTATGTCCATCACATGTGCCACTCTGCCAACGAGAGTTATACGTCTATCACGTGTGCCGTTCTGCCAACAAGTGTCTCTTCACGAAAACGGCCTCTTACTATTTTCCCCCACCTACTCTAATTTTTGAACTTTGCGAAGATCATGTGACTAGTAATTTCTCTCTGATAGGTTATATACAATTCTCACTTTCAATTTTTTGTTATGGGCGCGCTGCCCAACCACGACGCGTAGGTTTGTTCATCGTACTCATCATTTATGCTAAGGCACGCACTCTAAGGGTCTGTCCGAATCTGTATCTTCATTGTGAAGGTCACTTCTATTTTCCGTTTCTAAGGATTTTTAGCAGAAGTGGACCCCGCCAAAGCGTCACCATTCATAACCTCGGGCAGTATTAAACAAAAGAATGCAGGGTTGATTTTCCGAGCCTACCAGAAGGTGAGCGCCACGTCTACATAGAGTTTTGAAAAATAAATGTTTCTATACATTCTGTTAATCTCCCATGTACTATCACTGTATTTGTATTACTTATTTACCTAGTATTATTACTATAATTATGTATATACAATTTATATTGTTTTATATTTCGTGTCGGTAGTTTTGGCTGATAATGCCAGTTTCAAGTCCTTGCATTAAGAATGGCGGACTTGAGTTTCCGCCTAAACTATATCGCCCGGTAATGGGAGTTGGTACTGGAGTAGGAGAAGGAATTACGTTTTCGTTGGGGTTCATCTTTAAGTGAACTCTTATGACACTTTTGTGTCGAGTTCCTTGCTACCTGGTTATCTGAAAGTTTTTACTAAGTTACGAAAACTCTTGGAATTTAAATACACTTGCTGGAAACTTTAAAATAGTTTAGAGTTAATAGAGAATGTCAAAGTATAGTCTGATACACATCACCCTTCACTGGATGGAAATAAGGGAGCACCGGTTGCTGCTGCACAATCCCATTATACGGCATACCAGTTCACCCTGTTCGAGACTTCGCCAGGTTGCCTAACTTCACCACAACACTCACTTTTCTACGATTTGGGAAACCGCCAAATTTTCCAAACCCAAGTCAGTATTTCTATTTTCTCACTGGTTATTTCACTTGTAGCTTTACCTCATTGGTTCCTACTATAAACTTGTTCATTCTAAAAGCATCCAAAGAATTCGTCAAGAAGCTATCATTCCCAGAGAAACGGTAACTCTTGCTTTCGCTACCAAAAGGAGGGCCAAGTAACCTGAAGGTGGTCGACGATCCGTAAAGGCTTCTCCCGCAAAGAATCCGGTATAGGCCAAGCCAAGCAGCCCGTAGGTAGCTTTAAGCAGCGATAACAATATGCTACATTTAAATTCTCCACAGTAAGGAATTTTAGAAACGAGGAAACATTAGGCTTTTCAAAAGAGAATATTGTGTTTCAAAAGTAGAAAAAATTGGAATATAATACATTTTTTTGATAATCTAGCTTTCGCTCTTGAAGACATAAAAATGGTAATTCCTTTAGGGCAGACATATGTCTGTTGAACATTTTTTGTGTTCTTGGACAATAATTGTATCACAGTAAGCTCAGTATTCTTTTAGGCCACCAGTTAGTGCAAAATTAGAAGTGAAGTACTTGTATAATTGGATGCAGACATGTGATGTTACTGCCACTCCATTAAATTGTTCAAAAAATCGATATTTTAATACCTATAAATAGATGTAAATTACGTATCTGCACACTTAGTTATGCTGCAAATGTAATGGGATAATACGAGTTAACGGAATGTAAGCTGAAAACAATGAAAAATAGGAGCATCTAATGCTTGTTAGCTGTGAGTTTGAAGACACAAATTTTATTACTACTTTTAATAAATTTTTAATTTAATAATTTATTTACCAAGATATTTTAGTAAGTTTAATTGTAGACTGTTGTTTTAAGCGCTCTAAATATGTTTGGTAAATACGAACAAAGACGCTTCATTAAAATTCAGGTTACAAGAGGTATCAATGCTCAACAAAGCCATACAGAATTATTCGAAGCTTGTGATAGACGGACTTTGCCATATCGTACCATGGCTAGGTGGGCGAATGCATTTCGTAGAGGAAGGCAAGACAATCATCAAAACATTGGCTGGCAGAATGCAATCAGCAAGTGATGATGTACATGTGATCGCTCTTAGAGCACTGCTGGGAGAACATCGTTGTTGGACTTGTGTTGAACTAACAAGGTAAAATGAAATTACCACTTAGATAAGTTCACTTTAGAACCAGAGAGGCAATGATAGCAGCAGTAGAGCAGTCTGATGTAGATGGCATCCGTCGGCTCACAAATGTGTGAAGGCGAGTTCCTCATGTTGGAGGGGATTTCTTCTAAGCACTGCATTAATGTAACTGCTCCAAAAGTGTTTTATTTGTTGTTAATTCAAATGTTGCCACTCATTATTCAATGATCTAAGTACTATAAAAAGGGACGACCAAGAAGAAGAAATAGTGACCAACACAACTGATATGGTATTAGCTTGGGAACTGGACACTGACCTAAATATTGGTAGAAAGAAGCTAAAGAAGCTAATAATTCCTTAATAATGTCTAATGCTTCAGCTTCGCACAAGAATGAGCAGTCGGATATAAGGCTGCAAAGTCATATTGTTGTGAATGACTACATTTATGTATCAGGAAATAGAAAGCATAGTTTAAATGCAGGAAGAATTTGTATTCTACATATACTACAAAGCAAAGTAATTCAGCGTAAAAGTTTGATAGGTGTGGCCACAGAAATACCCATATTTTAAACTCATGTTTTAGGCTTCAATACATGACATTAAGGTAGCTACAAAATAGGAATGAACGTGAGGTGGTGTTAGGCGTGGTGGGTACTAGCCAATGTGGTACATTGTACAGTTAAGCACGCATACTGACTCGCTTCGCCGAAGCATGCGGCCAATTTCTTTGCGGGCTCTAAAGATACCAATTAAAGAATTATTTTGTTTTTCCCATGTTATACATCCTTTTAATGAGGATTACTGTCTAAACCCCATGTTTGTAGCACATCTGGTTTCGTAAATATGGAAAAATAAGGCGCTTGACTAGAAAGAAAAGAATTATTAACTGTCAAGTGAAGAAAAGCACACATATGCTATGCTGCAGTAGCAATTTTGTGCCTTACATTCAGTAAAGTGGTGATCTTTTAAGAACGCACTAAATATACCGCTTAGCAAGCCTAGTATTGGTGTGCCTAATAATAACTGCGAAACAACTCCTAAGATTTTACATAAATAGACTAAAAATATTATTGTTAATGTGTATTCCTTTTTCAAACAAATGTCAAAGTAATTTTCGAAAGTAGAAATTCCGCTCAGGGTCGAGAATTACTGTTACAAGCTTGTCACGTGAGTGCTCATTCTGTGACTTACATTGTTAAAGAAGGCAAACATTTTACCAAATTAGGAGAGGTTTTCACATTTAGATCTCCAGGGAAACATTGGGCAGCTAAAAAACGTGCTACCAACTTAGATAATTTTCAAAACTGTGTTTCACGTAGAATAATTTAGGATTTATATGACAAGGTTGAATATCCAACTGCCAAGGGGCTGACCAATTTATTGAGGGGGAAGATAGAATATACGGGTCCTATATCTTCTATGCATAATATTCTGAAATATCTTGAGTTTGAATAATGCAGAACCAATTTCTGCTTGAAAGAAGCGATATTGTTGCTGCAAAACTAAAATTTCTGCGCACAATGCATAACATTGGTAAGTGATATTCATAGTGTAAAATTCCTTCATAAATACACATTCATATCTCCTGTATTTATTAA